>CAJQZM010042338.1:0-50821 GCA_907164665.1 Colias nastes | reverse complement strand
TCTCCCATAGCAACGTATGTTATAAAGAGATTTTGTGAACCTAATTATGAGCAAAGTGATAGTGAGTTGCTGGTTGCTTGATAAAATTTTCTATTCACTGCTATTTATCTAATAATAAGATAGCCCTGTTTTAGTTAAGGAGCTTTAACATTTATTTCACTAATGAACTTTCTTAATGAGCAATTAAGTTATCTGATTGCATTTCGACCGAGATTTAATAGATAAAACCATACTGTTCTGTGGATAAAACAATACCCTAAACATTAACATGTTATAAAACTCGTAAAAAATAATGATCTCATAATTATTATACCTCTACTATCACAAGTTATAAGTAACAACCAGCACGGAATCCATTTTGTTAATGAGTGTACATGACTGCGACGTAAACGTTGCGCATCTGCCACGCGTCCGCAACGAATTCGCTGCGCAACCGCGGCGTGTTCGTTGTGCGCCCGCAACGTATTCGTTGCGCACCCGCTCCGCTTTAAAAACGCTCGCAATCCGCTAGTGTGATATCGCCCTTAGGGACGAGTTTGGTAAAAAACACTGTTACACGATAATTTTATTTTTATAGTTGATATGAAGGAAATATATTGGGTTCATAAATGCCATACAAGATCATCCGAAGAAATTTTAGTTAAATAAATTGAAAAAGTTGACGAACTTTGTCCAACTTGTTGGATTGATCAATAAATTATTAAGCATACCTACTACAAACCTATATGAAAAATAGCATTCGGATACTGCTTAAAAAAAAGAAGCATCAAAAACGCAAAGCAACTGATTTGAAAAATATTGCAAAATAATAAATACAACTGTATTACTACTTTACAATGAGGAAGAAATGTTTTAAATGAGCTTTATTTTTCGTGTTGTTTTATCTTAGACGCCATAATGGTACTGCGCCGCCCCATCTGCATCGCCTCAGCCAATGCGCGGACGCATAATGACATGCAAAATTATACCCCCAAGCGTAGGATCTTGTAAAATTACTACTTATTTTGCATAAACTTGGTAGTTTAAGTATATAATAATTTCACATATTATTAGCAAGACTGTCATCAAGTGTGATATTTAATCGATTTTACCTACGCGGTGTTGTAACTTGTAACGTAGGTGGAGTAATTCTAGTAGGTAACTAGTAAAAGGTAGGTACATAATATAATGAAAATTCCTTAGAAAATTCTTAGTTCTTTGAAAATACTCTTTACATATTATGTATTTGACATTGATATTGATATTGACAAAATCCTAGTTCACCTCGAACTAGAATTTTTGACTAAAAGCAATACTTTTAATTAATAGTATTTATTGTAAGTATATAAAAGATTAACTAAATAACTACGTATTATTATAACGAAACTGTAAGAATGAAAAAAAATTGGATATCAGAATAATTACTAGGTATCTACTAGGTACCTAGGTACCTAGTTAAGTTACTTTTAAAATTTCAGTTTCATGCACTACAGGAAATAGAACGTCTGTCACAGTTATACTGTATATGTAAATAGGCACATATCTACTTCATAACTTCATTCTAATTAGCCAACCGCTAGAGAAATATACTAGTCATCTACTATTATTTCATTAATAATACATATAGGAATAAAATACCTACGCTAATTACAATTTCTCTAGTGCCTAAACCAGAAGCCGGCGGCAAATTACATCGTAATTTTGTTCACAAATGACATCTTGAATCTCGTGTATCGAGTGAGAATGTCATTTTGTAAATTGTAGCGGCTTATTACGAGTTTTGTAATTGGCTGGATCACGCAGGGACAGGAATGTCGGTATAGATTCAATATTTTACGTTGGATAAATTAGTGGATATGAAGATGAAGTCTTGTTTTGGAATTTAAAAAAAATATTAGAAGTTTATTTATTATTCCTTAACTCTTTCTCTCGCTGGCTAGTATTTATTTGTATTCGAATATCCTTTCCTCTGATTTTAAATGTCATAGACTACCTACTTACTGTAATTTTACAAACGTCATTCCTAAAGAAGTAAATTTTTAAATTTGAGATTGATTTGATAATAAATAAAACATTTATATAAAAATTTCGTTTATTTATTTAACAATAGACTATAAACATTTGATGAGACACGGAACCACTATAAGGACACTTAATAAGAATATTACTAAAAAACTAACAGGTGTTACACTTGATAACATAAAAACAGCAGTCAACGACCCGCGTTTTCAAGGAACTAACAAATAATTGTTGTATCAAATTGAAACTCAATAGTGACCATTAATCAAATCGTACGTGATCTAAAAGTAATTCACTTTCACTAATAGCCGTGGATGCCACAAAGACCTCAGACAGTGTGACGCCTTTGATTGAAAGCGAAGTTGATTTTCTTAGAAATTTTATTGGACCAAACCTGGTTCCGTGGAAGTCCGTTATGACCGAATAATGTGTTATGTATCGAAAATTAACTCAATTTTACTTTGAGTACGATTCCTATAATTTCTTTCACTTCTTAATAGAATCCTCCGTGACCGAGGAGTAGAAAGGATGAGGTCTCTCGAAGCGTGGAATATAATTCAGTTTTAATTTTGTTAACAATGCTGAGGAAAAATGTGAAACACGTGTCTGATCGATTGCTCTATTTGCAGTAAGGGCATTAATTGTATAATAACAGCGATTGTATGGCTGTTCGTGGTAGCGATAGCAATAATAAGTGTTGTGTGTGGTCAGGGCTGTAGGTACAAGTACAACGGTACTTATGTAATATTTTTTACTATAATACATAGTATTGAAATCATTTCAACGTACTTTCTCATTGCGTGTTGAATTGGTATTGGATTCGTTTACACATTCGGTTTGTAAATCAAGTGTACTTACAGCAATGCTCTTTTAAACAACCATAATACCTAGATTATTTTAGACGACCTAGTTCTATTTGTCGATCGCGTGTACGTGGACCTACGTCAAAATGTTATTATCGTGATTAAAATTTAAAATTAAGTACATGTTTGTGGTAATGTCAAAATCAATACAGTTTTTAAGATTTTTTTCCGGGACGAGAAAATGTTGATACTTTCAGTGTTGCTTCAAATTATTGTTATATATGTTATGTTAGAAATTTATATTTTTTGTTCCATATACCTATTGAAAAAAAAACGAGTATAATTATTTGGATGTTTGATATTTACCTATACATGATATTTAGTTCGATATTTATTTTGAAGTTACCTATATAATATCTTGACTTAGGAAATGCATTCCTATATTTTCATAGTATCATGTATTTTGAATGTAACAGGACTGGTGTCTGTAAGTAGGCATAGATTCTTTAATAAATCAACTACATAGTCTTAGATGTGAAACTTTTTTACTCAAAGATTATAAAGATTACTCAAAGGAATAATTTATTTTTGTCCATATAATTTAATAGCATTAAGCTGAAGAGTTTGTTGTTTGAAATTCTTTCACCGTTGGATATATTGCAGGTACGTGATCCATTTAAGTGCTACCTAGAATAAGTAAAATATTATATGTATTATGTACCGGGCAGACTATCAGTGTATGATAATTATTTAAAATTATTAATTGAAAGAAATTGTCTCTTCTCTTCTAGGTCAAAAGTTATCACACCAACGTTTATAACCATTTAATCAGATTCAGACCGACACAAGAAACAAAACTTTGTTTCTTGTGTCGGTCTCTTAAAATATTGTGTTTGATACTACCTATTCTAAGCTTTTTAAATGCTGTGAAGAAAAAACGATAAGAAACGATAAAATTTCTTGAATCTTTTTTAAACTTTTAGGTATAAATGTTGAATTTCAAAGGCTTTCAAGGGGCGTGCCCACGTTAGCCTCCTCCTAGTCACAGAGCATTCAGAATGCTATCTCTCCACCAAAAGCATTCCTGTAGTGTATAATATATACCTGCCTCTATTTATATCTTATTGACTATGTACAATGGATAATATAAAATACTATTATATGGGCAATAGCTTTAATTATTGATGATTAATGAACATTCGACTAAAAAAGCAAAATTATTATTTTCTCAATCGATGAGATTAATTTATAAATCGTATTTTTATTTTTATATGTAAATAATAATAACAGAAGAGTCCTCTTCTTAAAAATGATGATAAAAACATTTTAAGGCCACAAGGGAAATATTGTTTAAATTATAGAGTCAAACGATAGACCATTATGCTTTACATTTAGGTATATCATTAATTATATTTAAACCATTTAAGTATATCTAGATCAAATATTCACAAAAATCATGTTGCTATGGAAGTAGTTGCTAAAAATGAGAGCCTGCGTAGCAACATATCGTTTCACAGCTCGTTGTGTACACAAGAATTCAGTAACTGGTTTCTCACAATCAATCTCGTATACAAATACAACCAGTTTTAGTTAGTTACATCATCGAATCACCAAACTTCTAGGTCATATTAATTGATAGTGTATTATTGTCAACTCCAATTACGTTTTAATAGATACGGTAAAGATGTGAATTAAACATACAAACAGAATCGCACCGTACCCAAGTATATGTATAGTATTTTAGTGTTTTACAATTATTCTAACCTTGGACGCAGCCTTGTATGGTCTCTGCTTTATCTTTAGAGACGATAACCCGACTGATATTTCTTGATACTTATGATGATTAAATAAATCATTTTATGTAGGTATATGATAGTAGACCGTAAAAGCCATTAAAAATGCATTAAAATCTATCTTATCAATAAATGAGAAATTTATGTTTTTTTCAAATATAACTTAATTAGTACAATTAACTCTTAATTAAACTTTCATAAGGATAGTTTGGTCTCAGTTATGTAAAACTAAATGGTCTTTAAAACAATAGACAGTCAAGATATAAAACGGTGTAAATTCATTGAACTACAAAGATATTCTTAGAAAGAAGGATAGTTAAAAATACATTTTAAACGATAGACCAGACGCTTCTGACTCAAACATCGAGCTCTTAATTATGAATTATATCCAACCGATCATTGGCATCTGTTCAAATACAGCGAGCTCCAAATTTTAATTTTTATTCAAATGAAAAATAAAAAGATGCTGTGAAATACGAAACTACTTTCATAATTGAATTCAAACCAGGAAGCGAAATACAATTTGAATTTTTGCATTGACTAATGATAAACGCATCCTAATCACGCAAACATAATTTTACCATATTTTATGAGATTGCTGTAATTACGTTTTTTATTAAGTAATAATATATAAAAGAAATTTCATTTGAGTAACAGGGCCCGTTATATATTTCTATATTTTTTTTTGTTTCAGTATAAAGTATGAAGAATCCGAGATCGCAGTATACACCATGTATTAGCATACAGAAGCGGCCTATGGTGAACTAGCTAGAAACAATATAGGCAGTCGGACTAAAATAAATCGAACGGCTGGAGCAACGTGGGCACTGGGCGCTAGTTAGTAGAAGCGAAAGTCGCGATCAACGCTTCCTAAGTATTACGTAACGATAATACAAAACATCTGCCTATATTTAGTCAGACAATACGACCGGTTTCGGAGGCTCTACTTTTCGCGGTTACTATTATGTATCGAGCCATTATGATAGACGTGAAATAATTTCGTCGTGCATGTTAGTATATGTGCGATAACGAGAGGAAAACGACGTACGCTTTCGGCCTATCGTTATTTTTTGACGTTTGGAACGCGTTGTGAACTTCGCGGGCTTTGTTAATTGATATTTGTTTTGAGTGTTGACACTTTTGAACATTTTCACTGTTAGCGGCTTGTGAAGAAGACACAGGTAAAGATTTTAAGAATTTAGACATAATCGAGCTAGCTACTAACAAAATATAAAGTCAAATATTATAATTTTGTTAACCCTTGAAGATCTCTGGTTTATGTTTGAAGTTATTTCTAAATGAACTTGATGAAACAAACGATGCTAAACTCTTGTTATAAGTAGCTATACAAGTTACAGCATAAGCGGCGTTGGGGCCACGTGCTCATTTTGTCCTTCAATGAAATATAATAAAAGAAATAACGTTATATCAATCACTAGGTAACAGTTATGTTACTCCCATTATCAGATAATATTGTGATAACAGATTTTATCGCAAGGGAAATTTGTCGTCAACGTCAACTACACGTGCAATATTTAATACAATAATTGTTTTTAACTACAAAGTTTGTTTTTCCGTAGTAATTATATCTAGAAACTATGTATAGAAAGTCGTGATTGATTAATAATTTAATGATATTGTTGTATGAAACATATAGATACATTTAAGTCGACGTAAGTACTTATTAGATTGTACTCTATATTTTTTGTAACTTTGGTAAGGATTATAAGAGAATAATTTTAAGGCAAAAATAATTAAAACACGATTAAAATGTAGATAGAACTAGGTATTATATAGGGTGATTTTTTTGCTGGTTTCTTTTTGGCAATACTGTTTTTGATAGATCACGCGTGAATCGTGTCTTGTGTCTTTATCAAACTTGTTCAGTTTGGTCTATAATTTAACCATGAATCGACTTACGAACGAACAACGCTTGCAAATTATTGAATTTTACTATCAAAATGCATGCTCGGTTAAGAGAGTGTGAAGTCGGTTAAGAAGTGCGCGATGCACTTCATCGATTGGCGATTTTATTTTTTTTTGCTTAAAATGGAAGAATTGGACATGCCTCACACGTGGTTTCAAAAAGACGGTGCCACATGCCACACGGCACGCGAAACAATAGCCCAATTGAGAGCCGCCTTCGGCGAACAGTTTATCTCACGTTTTGGGCCCGTCGATTGGCCGCCTAGATCGCGTGATCAAACGCCTTTGGACTATTTCTTATGCCTACAGGGATAAACCAGCAACGATTGACGCACTGGTAGCCAATATTGAAGCATTTAAGTATTCGTGATATACCGGCCGATATGTTGTAGAGAGTGTGCCGAAATTAGGCCTTGCGAATGGGCCATCTAAACTGGAGCCGCGGCCATCATTTGCATGAAATCATCTTCAAACATTAAATTATATTGATCGTTTTATCAATTCCATTATAGATTACATCAACATTTTCAAGTTTTTTGTGTTTTTTTTGAAAATCAAATCCTATACCTCTTAAAAAATCACCCGTTATATCCTATTCAATCTTTTGTATAATGTGTATAGATATGAATGCTTTAATACATTAAATACCTACCTACTCGAAGAAACTCTTTAAAAGCAAACATCATGAAGAAATCTCAAGTAGGTACGTAACTAATGTGTACATTTGGAGTAACATTTCTCTAGATAAGATAAGGCTGGGTTTTTCAGGCGTTGCAAAACCTAGAGGTTAAATTGTTTATTGTTGATATTTTGCATTGGTCACGAAGTAACCTAGTCAAGCAACCAGTTGAAAAAGTAACCTTAATCTCTACATTTTAGGATTGAGAATCATTTATTTATTTATTTATTTATTTAACACTTTATTGTGCAATAAACCAGGTACATAAAATAACAATTTACAATAAACAAAAGCACAAAGGGCGGCCTTATCACTATGCAGTGATTTCTGCCAGGCAACCACGGCCACGGGGAGAAGGCAAAGAAGCGAGATAATAAATTGAGAAACAGAAGAAAAAAAATCAATTCTTATAGCTAAGAATTTGTATAGTAAAACTGTAATGCATTTTCAAGTGCATTGATAAATGGCTATTAATTATTAAAGAGAATTCCTTATTGGTTGGAATGAATCTAATGTTGCATGCAAACATGCTGTCTTTTTATTTATTTTTTAATTATAATAAAACTTATTATAACAATGACTCATGTTACCTAATTGCGTTTTATATCAATGCCTCATTAATATAAAATAGTTATAGATCTCTGGTAGGATTTATGAATGTGTTTTGCATATTTATGTGGTTGTTAATCGTTATATCTATACTGCAGGCACTTCTTAAATAAAAATATATTTATTACAGAAAACATAATAGCATAGTATAAAGTTATAACTACTATGATAATAGACAATAGCACCTATTATATTTTATTTTATAATGTATGTAACCATCTGTATATGAACACGAATCGAATTGCATATACGACAACTACCTAATTAGGTATAGGTACAATAAAAGTTATAATTTTATCTTAAAATTTTCATAATAGAGAAATTTACAGCAACATCAATAGCTTATAGAGCAAGTACAAAAATATAATATTGAATTATGAATATGTATTGCTAATAAATAATGTAATGAAGAATTAGAAAGAACGGAAATTGAATAAGTTTAGAACTATTGTTTTTATCCGTATTCTCCATTTTTTGTAGATAAGTATATAAATAAGAGGATAGGAGGAGCTTCCTCTAATTTTTACTTTAATTTACAAAATCCTGTTTTTCGATAATCTCTTGAAAAAAATTAATTATTATTTAAGCAAATTATTTCATTAAATAATAGCTGCAAAACAGGCTAGTTAGTAGGTATCAGGTGTTTATTTAGTACTAACCATGTACTAACAATAACTATTGCTCTAAATAATGCAAAATATTTCATCTATTATTCAAATATTACCTATAATATGTATGTGTTTAAAGTTTATTTAAATTCCATACTCAAAACAGGTGTTAAGTGCCAAGTTATTTGTACAACATATTTGTTAGCATTTTTTATCTCATTTATCGAGGATGCTTTTAATAATTAAGTACTTAAATGGTCACTCATTTTAATACCAAATAGTCTCTGATACGAAAGCTCACATTTGACATTGTGAACAACCTAGATATAAATTACCTACTTTTAAAAGTTTATAAGAGTATCTTTATAATATGAAAGTAATAATTAAAGCATGCCGCTCGGCTCTGTATTCAATTTTGTATGGAGGACTGCGAAAACTGTTTTCATTATTTAAGAAAAAAAAGGGTTAGGAATCGTTACAATAATCTACCCTACAGCATTATTGACATATTATAGTAAAGAAAATTGTCCCTGGGATCGAATTCAAATATTCGGCTACGAAATCCTATTATTATTATCAAACATGAATGGAAATATAATTAAATCTTCATAAATATATTAAGGAAAATATCGTTATAACTTATAAGCACATTATACATGCAATCATGTTGCATCGTAGAATTTACAGTAGCAATTTATTGAGGAAATTCATAAAAAGTTCAAACTATTTTTTGGTCTGATTTATTTTATTTGATTGAGCTTAAATTAATTGGTTTAATAACATAAACTAACATAACAAAAACTAATTGAGTGATTATTAAAAATAAATTTTCGCAGTATTGTTATTTGCTAGCATCTATTTTGAATGTTGATTCTTTGATTGCATTAAAGAAATGGATTTAATTTTATATTTGTACGACTATTTGTATTACTAAAGTTCATAAGTAAAATACCTGTTATGAATTATACGGTTCTTTTACTTTTTTTAAAGAGTCACCACTACAGTATTACCATATTTCCAATATTGTAATACTGTGGTCACCACTTTACTTAGAGATTATAATATTACAATGTCGTATATGAGGTCAACATAAAGTCATTAAATTTCGTTTATCTATACTTATATTATAAAGCTGAAGAGTTTGTTTGTTTGAACGCGCTAATCTCGGGAACTACTGGTCCGATTTGAAAAATTCTTTCGGTGTTATTAGCTTATTTATCGAGGAAGGCTAAAGGCCTATAGGTATATCATCACGCTACGACCAACAGGAGTGGAGCCACGGGGGTGAAACCGCGCGGAGCAGCTAGTAAATTATAAAATAATTTAAAACTAAGTTTAAATTATAAACCATAGGATTGTGTAAAAATATAATATGTGGTATAAAATAGATTAATTCTACATTGATATACCTATGAGGATAATTATCAAAATTTGCCAGTATAATATTTTATTATATTTTTGACATAAAATTAACTGTAATATTTTCTGTTTTATGTACTGATATAAAAAAATAATGGCCCTTGAAAAGAAAAGAGTACGTAGGCGCCTATATGCAGGTAACTGTAACTGTTTCAAATTAAATCCACGCAAATTCGTCGTGGAAAGTTAAACTATAATTTGTACACTGGACTGAAACGTTGCGTGTTTTGTTATATTTAAATATAATTGCTTTAATCGGTATCGGTTACAACAATTTGATGAAGGATGGGACTACGCCCACCGAATTACTAAAATATGCTTATGTGTAATTGGATAAAATTATTTCGGTGACTGCGATACGAGAAACACTCCCCATGTGAGTAAGATCCGTATTTATAAATTGAATTGAAGTCTATAAATATTGTTTCTAGTGGGTGGCTATGTAATTAACAAAAATGGCGTAATTTATTGATTTCTAAAAAGCATAGATTTATTTTGGAAATAAACTTTAAGTTAATGCTTTACCTGCTCCTAATAAACTTTGTTGTTAGAGATTCATTATTCAATCCTTAATACTTACGTATAAAATAAAATAAAATCATCATGATTGATAATTAATATTTGCTATGGCAAAATGTATCCATATTATTTTATTCTATATGGTTACATAATATTATGTAGATACCGAATTTAGCGGAAAATATAAAAATATGTTTTTTTTTCTATTTTAAATCTCAAATAAATAAACAGACTGTGCAATTATTGAGACCACATACATGAGATAAATACAATCACATAAATAAGTATTAGTGTGACACAAATATAACGGTTTCTCAAAACGTGAACATGATGTTTTAAACTGCGTAAACTCAATATATATATTTTATGAGTACTTCAAACAATTATGCACTCATGAAGCTGTTAATACTGGCACGTACGGTCTGTACGCTATAAACCAATATACTAATATACTATGGCGTATTCCAATTTCATAAATATACCTATTGAATATTTAGGTTATTCCATAATGCGAGTTACAATAATTTTAATCTATTTTTTAACCCTTAGATCAAACCCAAAACAATCAAAATGTATCTAATAATCAGGAAAAAATATGTACCCCATATATTTCTAGACTGCTTAACAAAGCGTTATTTTCTCCTTTAAAAATCCTAAATGAATTTCCTTCTCTATTTATAATTATTATTTTTCACGACATGATATTATGCTTATGTAGGTACTTGTGGCTGATCAACACGGTTAAATGCCTTAAGAAAAGTAATTTCAGAGAATGACGCTTCAAAACATTCAACTTCAATCATAATTCACTTGAAACTATTTTGATTTCATTGTATGAACAATATGTTATCGTCAGGCGATATGATTGTAATTCTGGTATTTGTAATTTGTAGCATTTTAAATCATTTCATTACGTTGGAAAAGCATCGATCGGTATGTGAAATATTTCGAGAGTTAGAAGCTGGACACTCAATCATAATTTATTTGATAGCATTCTACGATGCTAGCGAATTTTATAGCATTACTAGCGGCCCGCCCCGGCTTCGCCCGTGGTACATATGAAAAATAGATGTTGGCCGATTCTCAGACTTACCCGATATGCACAGAAAATTTCATGAGAATCGGTCCACCCGTTTCGGAGGAGTATGCAGACTAACATTGTGACACGAGAATTTTATATATAAAGATTATACACGAATAAGGCTTACATTATTTTAATTGAAAAGAAATAGGCTCATACATGAGTTTTTTTAAGTGGATTTTCATTTATCCCCAATTTTCTAAGTTCTGACTACTCCTAAAAACTAACAATTTCTATTCCGTATGTAAATTTTTCTATGAACACCTAAGTTTTTCCTCACATTCAATATTTCTCATACCTGAACAAGAACAATAGATAATTATTGATAAGTATTTAATGTCGGAAAATACAGATTATGTAAATTTTCCCACGCTGTATAGAAAAAAAAAACATAGAATGTAGACTCAGGGTCTTTACCTTTTTTAACCTGAAAATTGCGTATTATGGTCCAGTAGTTTGGGTTGTGCATTGATATATCAGTCAGATTGTCACCTTTTCGTTTCATATTATATTAAGATTTCGATGTTAGATACTATTTAGTAATATTTTAAATACAAGATATAGAAAGTTATTGTAGATAGGTAAGTTAAAAATGAATACATATATGCATAGTGGCTATAGGTACCTATCACCTGAATTTTTCCTCCTTCAATAAACAACAATGAATCTTCTTGAACATAGAAGTTTACATACGATTTTAATGCCGATACGATGTTTATAAAAGAAGATACTATCAGCCAAGGCCGCCATACCATTTTATACAATGTTAAAGCATACTTTGAAACAGTAGTGCACTGTTACAGCTGTTTCTGCTTCACCGCTAAAATACCATAACATCTGTATATTTACAACTACATCGTTGTTTTTTTTTAATTACCTATTAATCGTACCAAAGATTTACATTGCCATAAAGTTACATAAAGAAACATTATTATAATATTCTAAATAAATTCCTAACGGAAGTCATAATGACTGGTTATTTATCATAGATAAACTGAAAAACAAATTTATTGATTTTAAAATTCTTTCGCAACTTGTATCAACCTATTTTACTTATTTTCGTGTTCATAACATAGTACATTTAAAAATGAAAATGTTTGAATCGATGTAATTAGAAATATTTTTTTTCCTTGATAGTATCATGGTCGCTTCGAATGTTTTGTTTATCAGTTTAATGTGTAACAGATGCTTTGGTTCAAAGGTATTCGGTACACTAGTTTTTATTTTCACTTCAAAGTCTATCCATTAACTATACCTACCTAGCTGTGATGAGTAACCTAATCTTTTTTTTTATTGAATCTAGTAATGTAAGAAAATAATACCCGTAATAACAAAAATCCTATCCTACTAATATTATAAATGCGAAAGTTTGTGAGAATGTGTATGTGTGTGTTTGTTACTCTATCACGCAAATACTACTTAACCGATTACAATGAAATTTAGCACACATATAGAGGGTAACTTGGATTAACACATAGGATAGGTTTTATCCCGGAAATCCCACGGGAACGGGAACTATGCGGGTTTCCTTTGAAAACGCGGGCGAAGCCGCGGGCGGAAAGCTATAGTCATAGATAAACTGAAAAACAAATTTATCGATTTTAAAATTCTTTCGCAAGTATCAACCTATTTTACTTATTTTAGTGTTCATAACATAGTACATTTAAAAATGAAAATGTTTGGATCGATGTAATTAGAAAGGTTTTTTTTTCCTTGATAGTATCATGGTCGCTTCGAATGTTTTGTTTATCAGTTAAATGTGTAACAGATGCTTTGGTTCAAAGGTATTCGGTACACTAGTTTTTATTTTCACTTCAAAGTCTATCCATTAACTATACCTAGCTGTGATGAGTAACCTAATCTTTATTTTTTTTATTGAATCTAGTAATGTAAGAAAATAATACCCGTAATAACAAAAATCCTATCCTACTAATATTATAAATGCGAAAGTTTGTGAGAATGTGTATGTGTGTGTTTGTTACTCTTTCACGCAAATACTACTGAACAGATTACAATGAAATTTACCACACATATAGAGGGTAACTTGGATTAACACATAGGATAGGTTTTATCTCGGAAATCCCACGGGAACGGGAAATATGCGGGTTTTTCTTTGAAAACGCGGGCGAAGCCGCGGGCGCTAAGCTATTACTTAATAATATTGGAACTATCAACTAGTTAGTAACTAATAAAACATTAACTCCTTAAACTATCTTTTGATATTATAAGAACTTGCTTGTATTGAATTTTGATAGAACGACTATGTGTTATTTTGTGAGTATATAAACTTTAATTCGATATCAAGGTGTTAAACTATATTTTAATGTTTAAGTAAAATAATACATTATTAATTATTATTATTGCAAACTATATCGCAGTCTCTACGTAATGATGCGTAACTCGCGTTACTGGGATTCTCTTTGATAATAATATTATGCGACGAACCGTTTGTTGCGTGTCTGAATGAAATCAAGGTTAGTGGGGTACTGAACTCATCAAGCATTTTCCGAAACATTGGATTATTTATCTTATTTATGTACATAATCTGTACAAATAAAAGGACACGAATCCACACAAATGCATTAATAGGTGAAGCAGCTGATTAAAACATTTGATTGTTGAATTTTACTAAGCATTGATATTTAACCACTTACATTATCTTTTACAAGTAAAAGTAAATTTTATTTTGGACACCATAAACTAAATTACTCTTTCGTGGAATTAAATTTGCGTTACTATAAAAAAGGTAGGAAATATTTACATCTGATAATAATTATGTTTTAGTAGATACATTAATGTATGAAATAAATATATTTTTTGTACGTACGTAAAACGTTACTGTAGTATAATAATCTCTTGTATCTTGTAATTATCTGAAAATAATAGTGAAGTTATTAAAAAAAGTTGAAATTATTAGTTTATGCTATTCGCCACTAGATGTCGTATTACTATTACTATGTGTATCGTATTCGTAAAACAAACACGCAATTATAAAATAAATCATCAAATAATTGTATGTCTCTAATTAAATACCTACGTATAGTAATTAATTATTATTTTTAGCGAAAATATCTTCATATTTTTGGTTGACTATTTAGACAAAAGAAATAAAATAATAAATGATTATTTCCAATGAAATTGAAGAAAGAAAAAGTCTCTTATTTGATAATGATTAGTTAAATTGAAAAATATTTTTTTTCCTTTTGACAAAAACATTAAGATAATAAAATTATACAAAAACTCACGGAATGTATAAAAGATTGAATCTTCAGCTATTCATCAATAGATGGCAGTTGACTAACTAGCATAGACGAATGTTTTCTTATGACATTCATAGATGGCGCTAAGTCTGCTTTATTATTGAATAAGAAAATGTAAACTGTAAAGCATGTATTGCGTTATGCGCTTCGTTTTAATTTCTAAAGTCAACGTTTTTTATTCTAATTAAATAGAATTGCATATATATAGTGTCTTTAATATTAATAAATAGGTGGAAAAAAAGAAAAGTTCTTCTATCTTTCAGATTATTAATATTTTTAGGTAGGTACTCGTTAGTGTCCTCAAGTTATTCTAAATTAATTATTAGTCGTAACATATAATTTTGCATATTTTGTCAATTCCGTCCAACTGTAAAAGGGCACAGGAAGGATCTCATTCCGAAAGCATGAATGGGTTCTCCAGATTTCTGAGTACACATCGTGATTCGTGATCCGCTATCTACAATTTCGTGTGAAAATCAAATAAAATCCGCAGGTCCCAGTTAAACGGTGACGTTGTTAATCTTGCCGCGATTCTGTGTAAAGTGACGTTCCGTTACGTGTTGATACGTAAGCTGACGTAGCCGCTGACGTCGACTCGACGCGAAGGTCACGCGTTAATGGAACGTATTATAAAATCCTATTATGACACACATTGTGTAACTTATATTTATGTATCTTTTTTGTCGGAGATTGTTCGATTCGTGTTAATGAATGCGGCATAAAAATTTCCAATTTCAAGTGTGACGTGTAAGGGAATTTGTATGTCACGGCTGTGACTTCATCTCAATGTTAAATCCGTGTTTTATAAGAACTCAATTTGATTTAACATTAACTATTCAATATTTTTTGTTCTATTTTTATAGTTCGTAGAGTAGAGCTTTTATTGAGAGCTTTTAAAAAATTTAATAGTTAAAGCTTATCCAAGTGATGATACTAAATTAAAATCTTGAGTTATAAATATTACATACATGGTGTAACTAAGAGGATTTTCTTTTATATACCTTTATAGGTATAAATATAAGAGTTCATATTCTATTTGTGATTAGAAAATACTTGAGTTGTATGAAGTTGAGATCAATTTACACATAATAAGTGAATGAAGTTTTAATAGTTACTTCGCTTTGTTTTAACATGTATGAAAGTTTGATCTACCTATTGCTGTTGTTTAAAAGCTACTTACATAAGGTTTTTTATACATTAATAATTAATTGTTGATATAAAAATAAGTAATTAATGTTTACAAATATCAATTTTAGAGACGTGGAAACTTTAAGACAAAGGCGGATATTACTAATTAGTTGAATGGAAAATCTTAAAAACCTAGAAAAGGATACAAGCTTGAGGTCACAAATTATTCATCTTCCACATCGTAAGAAAATGACTGGAATATTTTGTGAAACAGGTTTTTCCTCTGACTACTTTCAGTTTGAAACGAAATCCTTCCACTTATGGAAATATTCAATGAAGGTAATGATTACTCATAGTTACGGTAGCATGAAATGGTAATAAGGTAATCATAATATATGTAATGGAATTATTTCATCGTATACGCATGATTGCATTTCATTTTTCCACTGTGATATACAATGTTCAGGTGATAATCCCCTGGGATTATTTCATTATATAACAATGTTTTATTCCATTCGTTGGTTTCGCTATCTGTCGCTATTTTTTCTAAGAATGTTGGATACCCGATGGATATAATATCAAATTAATTAAATAAATTTTGTGTTTTGTCAGAGATTTTCGGGGGCAGTTCGTAATATTGCGACTTTAGCAAACGCCGATATATAATAGATAAATAATAGGTAATGAATAAATCCCAAAACGTGCGATTATTTCATTACTATATAACATTATTAATGATTAACGTATCAATTAACACATTTAATACGCTCATTAATTTGCAACTTCATAGAGGTACAAAATATTTGCTTCTCATGTTATCACTGATTTAATAGATACGCGATGTACGTCAGTATTTGGCGGAGTATGACGGTTTGAGGTGTGTCCAGGGTTTCCCGAGCACAGTTTCATTGTCCATTTATAGTATATCCGTGTACTTTGAGTCAAGTAATGAATCATTCATTCATCTTCACTCATGAATGGGCGTGAAATTCGACGGTTACGGTTACGTTCAAAGCGGATTTTAAGTTTTTAATTAATTTGCCAAATACCTATTAAAAGACACACCTTCTTTTATGATTAACTTATATTACAGTATATTATGTTAATAGACTAATAATCTTATGAGGAAAATTATGTAAACATAATAAAGAAATGCAAATGTTATGACTTTTTTCTGGGGAGGAAAATGAATCCTAACATTGGTAATTTTTTTTTTAAATGTATGATTTTTTTACCTTAAAGGCTTAGATACAATTTCAATTTGCAATATGTATGTAATGTTATTACAAGTAATTTTTAATAGAACATGGGTACAATAGCCAACAAACAATACAATGTTATGATTATTATAAAATTACCTAATATATTATCCAACCTGTATTACGCATGTCTATTTAATGTTCCGTCTCCATAATATATTCGGAAAGGTGTAACCTGAATTCCTCAACTAATTACATTATAAACGATCAAATCTATAAATAACCTTATCACGACAAATAGCACGCGAATGAACAATCTCTGCGGATGAAGTCATATAGAGGTGACAAATATTTATATAATTTGTGAGTAATGCTCATAAACAGTACAGTAAAATCGAGTTCAAGACTAGCTAACGAGAGTGTGTTAGGAATCACGTTCATTACTTTGGGAGTAATTAGTTCGAGGAACGAATACTTGGAAATTCGCAAACGGTGCGAACGTTCAAAATATTGGTCATAAAATATATAGACACATGATTGTTTACAAACAGGAATGTGCATTTATTAATTTTACCATACATATATATATATAATCACGTTAAAGACTTTCCCAATATAATATTATGTTCTATATTATTTGCTCTTACATATTTTTACATACCTACTACATATTTAATGTATCTACGACTATTAAATTTCAGATATAGTTAGGTACTTTTGTTAATAAAATTCTTGGTAAAAAGCCTTATCATAGCCTTCTCAACAATTAGGATTTCGATATTATATTTATTTCTCATGATCAACTAATATAATATTAATAAAAAACGCACGCTTTTTTACCGCTTGGTTGCCTGGCAGAGATCACTGCTTAGTGATAAGGCCGCCAATTGTACTACATCTTTCTAGTACCATATTTTCTTTTTATTGTTTCTTATTATTTAATGATTGTATTACAATAAAAAAAATAATATTAATTAATTGGAACGATTTCCTGATAAGCTTTTGAGTAAGTGACTTTTATTTTTTCTGTAACGATAATATAGTTATTATAGTTTGATCAATAGATATATTAGTTTTAAGACGAAAATAAAGTGTGCAAAAGCTTATTCTCATGATAAAGATAAAATAAGATTAAATCTACACATACGATTTGGTTTGGAAGTATGCATTACATGTTATGATATTTTTTTATATAAATTTATTATTAACATACTTAGACGCTTTAAATATATTATTTTATTCTGAATTTCGAGATCTATAACTACGTTGTAAGTTTTTATTGTTTTCAAAGAAAAAGTGAGAGGAAAATTTTGAAAAAAGCAATAACGTGAAAGTAATAAATACCTTTCTCCATTCAATTATTATCGATTGAGTCAAAATATATTTTACAGCTTCGAGATAAGACCCTGACCGCAAAGCTAAGACATCTTTAACCTAACACGTATACCTTGCTCATCATGTGGAAATACCGATGTTTTTGTAATATTCGGTACCTACCTACTATCTTACATACACAAAATTAAAGTTTTCTATAAGATTTTCCATCTGTCAGCCTTCCAACTAAACGGTAAGTGTCAAAGGACACCAAGAATTATGAGATGGTGATTCTGCCAAATATTGAAAAAAAAACGGTATTTCCAATATATGAAAAACCTACTGACAAACAATTTTACTGATTAAAATTTAAATATTCAATAAGTGATTTTGAATTACAAAATACATAGCATTCTTGAGTTGTACACATAATAGGTAATATGTTTTATTAGGAATATTAAGCTATGTCTAAATTCTTAAATTATAAATAAAGCAAACAAAAGTTATAATCGATTTAGAAAATCTAAAAAAAAAAAGAAAATTGACATTACACCAACCGAGAGAAATAAATCCATACTTACCTTCCTTTACATATCTACGCGAATCAACGAATCTTATTTTATAAAGTATTTAATACATATGTAAATGATGTTATTAATAGTTTAAAACAAGTATAATTTTCTTATATAATATAAGAGCATTTATTTTACACATCTTAAGTACGGTTAATAATTTTATTAATATGTGCGGTCACATATGAATAAAATTATTTGTAAAATACAACGTCTAGACAAACTTTCTTAACATTATGACGTAGGTGCGTCATAAGTGCCGAAATCAACAACCTTGAAATGCCGTAGTTCTGATAATTTCATAATTTCTCGTCGTTTTACCATAACAAAAATCCACTGGGATGCTGAATCACAGAGAAAGTGACCTTGTAATTCGGCCTAAGGTGACAATACAAAAAATACCACGGTGACTCATTAATATTTGCTTAAAATATTTCAACTACCTATTTGAATATTTTTCGCGTAATCGTGAAATAATGTGCAATTTAGATATTCCATGGTATATGATGAAGATAGTGATTAGGTATACTACTTGATCTTTATGCAGAATATTCGAAGCTTAAAAGCTCTCCTTGAAATGCTTTTCCAATCATTTATATAATAAATGATTGGAAAAGCATTTCAAGCCTTATAATAAAAAGGATTTTGTTTATTAGATATACATACGAAAAAAATTGAAATTTTATTCCGAACTTAAAATGTTACTAAAATTATATAGGTAACTTCTACCGCGTCCTTCAATACCTTTAGCAAACGTGATAAAACCAACGCAGACTTATAAATCGGCCAAGCGACTTTTAGAACAGTTATCACATGATTGATTTCTAATCAGATAATGAACGTAGCCGTAGGTTATGACCTCCTCACACCTTAAGAACAAGAAACGTAATATATAAAATCTCTGATTTATTTTGTTCCAATTAAAAACGTTTAACTTCTTCATACTATTTCATCTTGATGACTAAATACTTGAATGAAACTGAATCATTCAGTTTCATTGATTACTTTTTCGCTTATGAAATAACGTGCTCATATTTTTTATGGTGCAATTTACGATCTTGGAGTCACGTACTCCCCATAGAATGACTAAATCGTTATAATGAATACAGACTACAGAGTATCTTAGTCGAAAAGGTTCAGGGTTGCGAAATATTCTGACCTTTCATTTAGTCTGAAAATTTTACCTTCGATCGTATCGGAGGCTAAACGGAACTCATTGGGATAGCCGAATGAAACTTTTTGTCACGGTTTGCATTTCGACCATGTAGGTCACACATTATTGAGACTCGTGATTCATTTCACTGGTATTCATCACTTTGTTTAAAATATTGATATAATCTGGTTAGTTAAAATTAATTTGAAAGGTAACGTGCTTGTTGAAATATTCACCAGTTCTCGTTCATATGCCAATTCTACTTTAATTTCTGTAGTAAGTATCAATAACATCTATTAAAATTAAAAAAAAAAAACTAGACTTATGAATAAAATATCTGCTGTATACAGAAAAGAAATAGCTCTTTCCTGTAACTTGCGAATCATTAAAGACAATTTGAATGCAACTATTTACGATCGTACGCAAATTTTAACACATTTGCGTTTTATGTAGTGTAAAATAAAGTCAATTTATGTCATGCACTAAATATGGTAACTTGTTAAATAACTATTAGCTATGTAAGTCGGTAAATATCGAAAGTACGCGGGCTAAACCACGCGGATTTCGATCACGGAACTGCGCGGAATCTTGACTTTGCGTCATATCCGATCTTGTAATTGGTTATTTTAATAGTTAAACTGTATGACTTGTATGATTGTGTAACAAATAAATTTTGGCGAATTAGTATCTAATCTATTTTTAGCATATCAAGTCAACAGGTACGAACTATTCAAAGAAACAAACAATTGATTCGATTGAAATTCTTAACTTTATTAATGAAATTGCAAATTCGGTCGTAAAACTTTAAAATATTTATTTTTATGTGAAACTGGTTTGAGTGTCAAATATCCAAAGTGAACGTGTAAATATGTTCTAGGTTACGCATCGATATAGAGCGCCGAAGCCGTTATAAATATGAGTTGTATATAAATGAGTCATAACGTCCACGTTAGGACGAATGTAGTGTAGGTGCCTGTGTCCTTGATATTGATAATTATGATTAATTAATCTGTCGATCGTTATCTCGCTGGAGTGCATTGCTCTGCGTCGACATAGAAACAACCCCGCTCAAGGCCTCCGTTCATTGATACGTAATTCATTGATAGTTTTACTTCTCTTCGTGACGATACTACGAGTACGTATGTGCGAAAAATTGATTATGCGTGGGGAGCATGGCTTAAATAGCAGCTCAAATTTGCACAATATTCAGGTGAAATCATAACTAAGTAGGTACTAGGTATGGTACTAGGCATTAGTTTTGTTGCTAGTTTTTTGCTATCTGTCTATGAGTGATTGTTGTGATAAGGCTGTGACACAAAAGTTGAAAAGGTACGCAATGACAATATTTTATTTCGGTGTAGTTTGAACTGTAATAGGAGCTACGCGAATAAATTCATCAAGTCATTCTTATTATTTTAAGGTTTGATTCATAGGTACCTACTTATTTAATCGTGACCCGTCCTTAATTCATTTTCTGCTAGCCATTACAAAATTTAATAAAAGTAGTACTATAATTATGTATAAAGGTAATTCAATAAATAACTCATTAAAATGAGCTTACCACGTATACGAGTTATTACATCATAATATCACTCTCATTTCTGACGCGCAAAGTCGCGGGTAAAAGTTAATGATTAGTATGCATGTGTGCATATTTGTACAGGACGCACAACAATAGCCGGAATAGGAAGCCAACAGCAAAATGGCCACTAACTCTTCTAAAAGGTACCGTAGCTTCGTACTTCGGTACAGATGTTTGACACTTGATAAAATGTAACAGTGATTTGCCGTTTGCGATGTGATTGGTAGCACAGAATAAGGTCAGGAAAAGCCTGGAAATAAAATATGTACTTATAATATTAAAATGAATTATGTGTACAAATGAAATAAACATTTATAAGAAAACGCTTTGCAAACGAATGCATTTATTTGAGAAATCTTGGTTTGATATAAACAAATAATTAATTTAAAGTGATATCTTGATATTTATTATTGTAATGCTGTCACGAAAATGCGATTGCATAGACGTAGAGTTCCGTGAAAACACCCACCCCACAATTATTGTCAATAACCTCACTTTTTGTCACTGCTCCGATCACGCTATAAAAATACATTGTACTTGATTTTTTGTTATTAAAATATATCCGCTATAATTCTAAATAGCGGATATAAATAGTATATTTTCTAATTGTAACAATGTTAAATAATATTGCATCAAAGACACTAAAGAAATTTTTGTATTCCAATATTTGATATTATTTTATAGGACCACGACCCACGGGTTTTACCCCGATTTTCTTAAGCTAACAATGTAAAAGTGGCACTTCGCATTAGTTCCATATCCCGTTCGATAATTTTATCGCGAACACGACAGGAAATCCTGGTTCATACGCCTATTTAAAAAGTTCATCTCGTCTCTATTGATTAACGAGTTTTTCAGATCCGGGATTAATTAAGACAATACATAATATACCTATTGTTAACTCTGGGCGCTTTTTATCCTTTACCTTGCTAGGGCCAATATACTCGTTTGACACGTTGGTAATTTTTTATTGATAATTCAGTTATATAAATACTTTGAGCATAGCTCTAAGTATTTAATAATTTAATAAAAAAGTAAATATTGGAACTCAGACAAGTTTTTTTTTCTGTATTATATACACATGTGAATGTGTACTTTACCCACCATTTTATATAGGTGCAAATCTGATATCTGAAATATAATAAATATGAGAGTTGCATTCGGTAATGCCTGACTGCAATCGCACGTTATCTTCCTGAGTAGGTATAAAAAGCTCACGACCTACCGGCGTCTCTCTCCACGACAAAAACAAGAGCACGAGGCAATGTTTTGTTTGCCAAAATTTCTATCAACCCACTTGCTTGAGAAGATCATTGATCTACGTTTGACGTCAATCGATCTTTTATGACACTTTTTATCGAGTACATAAGAAAAGTAGAAAATAGCGGCGCTTTATACATTGCTCCAATTTCCCATACAAGTTAATTGGAAACTCCAGTCATAAAAATGATCCATTCAACAGTTTGCGACACTTTATGTAAAATAATTTTGCTTTGGCCACAACAATGAGAGTAAGACGTCAATTGATAAAATCAGATATCCTTGTTACTAGTGTAATTTCATGACCGAGAAGATGGTCTATTATAATATCGGATAGTGGATAAAAATTTAAAAGCTTTAATAGTTTTTTTTAAACCGGTACAGAGTAGCAGGAAAACTCTTGCATGAACTTGATTTAGATTTTTTTTGTAACACAAACATACTAATTGCTTTATAAGAAACATTACATATAGATAGACATATAAATTACAGACGAAGAATCGTCTACAAATGCTTCTTTTGTAAGGAACACTCACTGTATCTTAAAAAAGTTCCATAAAAACGCAAAAAATTATATTCTTCTCACTTTTACTACGGAATCTAAAATTTACGATAAATTTTCATAATCTCTACTAATCAATGATCCATTAGTCATAGCTTATAGCAGACTAGCAATGCCCTGCGGTTTCACCCGCATAGATAGGGATATCGTGACAGTGAAAAGTCTACTATATAGGTCGGACTATAGGTTTAATTTTTAATCACATGAAAATCACCCTCACCCCGTCCCGCACTACGCCTGCTCATTGTATTAAACAGTATGCCTACTATTTTCTGTAAATTGACACTTTTAAAAATTCGTTATATCTTTTGAAAGGAATATCCAATTTTTTTAATTTAAAAAGTATTTTTCTGGTATTGAAACAGTCTATAATAAAACATCATTCAATGGGATAAGGATTAATATATGTGTATGGATAACATGGTTTGATTACTGTCGGCACTTCTATTTACTTTGAAAACGTAAAAAAGTTGTTGTAGTAACATAACTACTGAAGATGGACATAATATGGTATCGCGGACTTTCTTGTAGATATTGATCCATTCTATAACACCGTAGAATATTTTTTTGTTCTATCTTTAATAGATTCCGCAGCGCACGCGATGACAGAATTTTTATTAAGGAATTTATTCAGATTATATTCAGAAATTTTTACACCTTGGGTTACATTATTGCATTTTTGGTAAGGATCTCTAATTTTTTTGAAAATGCAATATAGCCTATGTTGCTCAGTGAAGATGCAGCTTTCTAATGGTGAAAGAATTTTTGACATCGGTCCAGTAGTTTATGCGTGAAAACCATACATACATAATTACATAATTACAAACCTTTCCTCTTTATAATATTAGTATAGATAAATTAAAAGAAGTCTATTTACATTGGGTCCATAAATAAAACGCCAATATTATTAATTTGAACAGGAAATCCTCATGCTCGTCGATCATTATGTATATTTAATTCCGTGTGGGAGTTTCGTTTGTTCTCTGTATTTTTAGAAAAGGGGGAAATTCATTTTTCTTTCTTGCAATTCTATAAATAAAGATCGAACGTCAAACTAAAGTGAAGGTTAACACTTATGTTAACACTGCATGACCCAATAAGACACTTACAAATTTTAGCTTACTGACAGACTAGTTTTAAAAGTGGATCAAACCGTCCTTTAGAGTTAAGACCTTTAACTTACGGCTGCTGTCTTAGGTATAATTTCGAAAATAACCGAGATATATTCTATTAAAAGTCTGCATTTCAAAAATTATGTAAAATTAAAAATAGTGAAAGTTCAAATCTAGAACATAACTTTTTTAATTTCAGTTTATAAATAATTCGCGTTTTAAGTGAAAATAAAAATTATTTTTAGCATAACTGCTTTATAATTTATTTCCACTATACGAGTAGTAGTATACTATTTTCGTTTTTATTTGTAATGCAATATTTTTATAATGAGCTCGAAACAAGATTAAATTAGCTAAGCACTGTAGATATAAAGCATTCGATAGGCTATGTTTTTCGGATGCAAAATTTGTCATGACCTTCTCATGTGCTCGTCACTTTTTCGTCTGAGATATGACAGGTAATAATTTCGCGCCAATCAACTTAGCCAAAATATCATATAACCGATAAATTCAAACGATTTGGAATCTTAATCGTGGTAATTTTAATACAAAAGTCTCGAAATTCGCAAAACAAGAGAGCATGAGCTAATTTTTGGAAGTCAAATATATCTAGGTCACGAATACAATTGCACCCAGCCTCAGGCTTAACCATCGAACTTAAAACTAAATTATAAAATTCGAACTAATAACAAGTTAGGTATAATAATGTTTTTGTGTTTCCCACCGTTTACTCTACAAGTTTACAATGTAGTTTACATTTTGTTGGTTTTATTAAAATATTGTATTTTCTTTTGCAGATTTCACCGCTGAACGTGTTGCAGTCATTAAGGTAATAAATATTTTTTATAAAAATATTTTTGGTTTATCAATAATTAAAATTATGTTAAAAAATGTAAGCGTTATTATCACGTTATGTTAATATGATATGTTTTTTTTTACCGGGCTACACAGTAAAGCTAGGATACTAAGATTGTATTAAAATTGTAAAATTGCTATTTAATTTATTTTCATACTTATTATTAAATAAATAAATCACCCATAAATTAAGAAAAAAATTATATAAACGAAACGCGTTGAAATAATATACTATTTATAAAAATAGGTAGTAAAAACTTTTTGTATTTTATTTCTTTTTATTACGAACAGCCCTCTAGATTATCTGTGGTAGCGCTTGATTCACGCTGACAGCGTCTTCAGCGCGATACATTGTGTATGTGAAATTTCGAATTGGTTTTTTGAATATTTTTCGTCAATCTATTTTTGAAGAAATTGTTTATTTACGTGTGGTCATGGTAAAGTATCATGTGTAAATTTTTATCAGGAAAAGTGGACATAGAATTGTTACTTCGAAGTGATAATAAAAGACTATTTGTATTGTCAACATGTTGAACGAATGGTCGCATCGAAAGGAAGAAGTAAAAGTAAAGAGATTTCAGGTAAAATTGATTAATGTTTATTCATTTGTACATACCTAGTATAAAATATATATTTCATTTTCTTTAAATTAAGTGGTTATTTTTTAAATGCAATAAATTTGTAATGGTACGAAAAATTGCAAATTTTATCTACTACGACAAGACTACGACATTCGATAGGTATAATTTTTTCAACCAGCCGGGAATTATACAATAACTACTTTCATATTTAATTAATCATATTGAAGACAAAACTTATGATTCCTACCGCTAAGCGATTATGGAAGGTTTTTTGTCTATAAAAACTGATACAAAAGGCTATTTTTAATCAAGTATCTACTTACCTGAAATTAGTGAATACTTCATGTACAGAAATATAATTTAGTCAGCGACCACTAAAACTCTACACAATTAAAGTTCTTTCCTCATTTGGCACGACGATAATTACTCTATATAAAATTAAAATAAATTGTTTCATTTGTCGGCATAAAAATGAAATTATAATCGTTAAGAAAATATTTTCATTACGATGAATTAAATTTTTCGCGTAGGTATGTTCGTGTAATTGTGTACCGTTACGTTAATTAAACTCATATCCTGTATTGTGACATCAATCTCGAAATGTGTATCATTTTTATTGTTTATTATATAGAAGAACTAATAGTTATGTATGGTACTCGTAAAAAATTAATAAATACAGTTTATAAAACACTTTAGGACCTATTTGATCGACGATACTTACATTGTTAAGGGGATCAATAGCAATACTTGTTCTGTTCCAGATGTCTCAATATAATCAAGTTAGGTAATAAAAGTAAAAATTAAACGAGTCTAGATTTCACGATACTCGTAACGCTTCAAGTTTTTCAACGATAATGAGCTTCGACGCTAATTACGGCGTAATTTGACAAACTGTAATGTATTAATTGAAAGTACACGCTTATTTCCTTTCGTGTAAATCTGCGAGACTTTAGGTTTGGAATTCGCTAATTTAGAGAAAAAATATATTTATAAGCAGCTACTACTACGAGATAATTATTTTGAATATACTTACTTCTAATGATCACGAAAAGTGCAGAACAAAACATATAAACAGTTTGTGAATGTAGTAAGTATAGAATGCGATTTCGTTAAGCATTGATTTCACACAGTTCGCAAGTTTGCATTCTAAAATGGATAGATAACAAAAAGGGCGAGTGGGGCCAACCGCCGCGGTCTGCCCACCCAGTCGGCTGGCTACAGAACCCGCAATGCTGCTTCCTTACGATCGTTGGCGAATACCGCCAATTCCTCAACCAAACAAACCCCTGTACAAAAGAACACATAAGCCCTTCTACCAACAACAAAACGTACACCTTATCACCAAACAATAGAGTCACAAATTCGCCGCCGTCCCAATTGTTAATTTTCCAACAGAGATAATGATTAAATTGTTTCGGCATGTCAGATCAAAAGAAATTATGCTGTTATATCTTGTTTAATAGCTGCAGTTAAATGTTTGTATGTATAACTGGCACTATTGATAGTGACAGGTATATGAAATGAAACCCCCTGAGATTTTCTACATTAAAAATATGTAACAAGAAGTTTTGTTCGTCATTTTAACTTGAACGGAATCTTTTGTGGACTACGAGTAAAAGTGAAGTGCGAATTTTTTGCGCATAGTTTACCCTAAGTATTAAGTAATTTGGAATTAATAAAAGTCAAATAAAAAAGTTAGAGCGTTTTAATGAAATTATTAATTACAAATGGATTGACAAGAAAACTGATCGTCAAGTAAAAACCAATACCAATCTAAGTATTACATCCTACATAAGGAAGTATTTGTAAAATAATCAGTTGAATTAACTTAAAGGCTTTAATTACGTCTCCGATACAAAGTGGCCGGCTAGACGTGAGTGTATGCGTGCGAACGGACTTGTTGAACATCGATCCCGATATAAAGACGATTACATGAAACATTTTTTTGTGCTGTAACAAAACACTCGCAATATTTTTAATTATACGCGGTTGGTGACGAATATATAATATAAATTACCTGTTTCCACCGTTTTGTTACATTGTTGCACGAATAAGTATAGGTATGTTTTAGAAAAACCTTAACATTCGGAGGCTTGCAGAAGCTCTAGGCTGACAGCTCATTTTTTATTATGTTATTTAAAGTAGATTAAGTTTTAATAGTCGTTGTATTTTAATCTATTTTTTTTTTCTATTGTTACTGTCTATGTAATGGATTTTTTTTTATTATAGATGAAAAAACTGGTCCGAAATATTTTCTGCATAAATATTAGTGAAATGTCCACAGTGAGTTTCCGCAACATTCAATCATGGACTATTGTCCAGTAGTTAATTAATTATAGAAGATATTATGTCACGATGCGATGCACAACGTAGTGTAGTAGTATCTGTGTTAGTACGTAGTACCCGTAATGTAAACCATATCAGCGGATACAATTCCGGTAGTCGATGCTCTACAATTACACGGGATATTTGTTATAAGCACGTAAAATCCTGTAACATTATGAATAATGATTCGCAGAACGTGGATTGCAAATTTCAATTGATGTTCCATGTAATGTGTTAGTTATTATAATAATTCGACAAATATTAAGACAAACTGATTTAAGTGAAAACCTAATTTGGTTAAAACTTATTTATTTAGGTAATTGAAACAAATGTAGTCTACAAAAAGTCCTGTTCAACTTATTGTTCGCAATTTATTAGCCATAACACTTAGGCAAACTTTAGTAAGGGGCGTGATGTTGACAATTAGGCAATTTATCACACACAAACATCCAATGATACCTGTATTGATACCATTCCAAATCGATTTCACGGTCTACACTTGTTAAAAATATAATTGTGTATAAGGGATAACATTGTGAACGCAGTGTACGACGGTAAACTATCTAACAATACAACAGTGGAAATCTCTGGACAGTCGCACGCTAGTTTTTGTGGCGACATTTAATAGACCTCCTCAGAGCGGTCCGAGCTCACTACCGTTAAAGTTGAAACAAAAGATTAGAATAGAGCCTTTAAAACGAGACTAAAGTCCGACAATACATCAATTTATTGCGTCATATATAACCTAGTGAAAGTTAACTCGACTATTGTCTTTACCATTCGTTTGTTAACGGTAAACAATACAAGGAGCTGCACAAAGATACCGCTCTCTTACAGAAGTCGGGTGTTTTACAGTCGCCAATAAACAGTGCAAAAACCTAAATAGGATTTTTATGGATTTCATATTTTCTGTCAAGCGAAATGGTTGCGAAGTATCGTAAAATTTACACCGCGTTGGCTTGTTTTTGGAGCCCTGTTTTTGTTTCTGGCACGAGAGCAAAATATGTCAAACAATCTATTGTCTTTAGCTAGTTATTTTCACGTTATTGCAAAATTATGTTGTGATTCCTGTTCTAACAAGCTAAATATTTACTGTCAAAATATTTTTTCTTAGAAAAAAAAATTATACCTTAAATCCTATAATATAGAGGTATCCCTTTATCATTCTTACAGCCCAATATATTCTAATATTTTTTTCTAAACATATTTTAAAACATTATCGTCCATATCATGTATCAATCTTATTAGTTAGCAACTGAGAAAACAAATACTGTATTCAATCCGGCTCATTTTTTACGATGTTGATATAAGACAGTGCTGAACGAATTATTTTAATTACGATCACTCGTTTCATCCGGGTAAAAACCCGGTTGTATGCAAAACATTGTTCTATATCTGATTGTCAGCTTAATATAAGATCGGCATTTATTTACATATTGCTATTATTATTGAAAGTGTTTTGTTGCTCTCTTTCTTTTACCTAAAAATCATAAAGCAAAAAGCAAACGCATAAAAGCAAATCATACATAGTATACATAATTATGTTGTCATGAGTATAAAAGATCAATCAGTTTGTTTTGTTTTAAAATACTACTCAGATACAGCAAAAGTATTGAAAGCCTTTAAATACTGTACATTTTCACTATTTCCGGCGGTTTTGTGACCTTTCGACACTATAAATTAAATATGGACCAATGGACGTTGTGTCATTTTTATAGTATAAAAGTAAAATAAGTTATATTTGAACCAATATCCAGCTCATTTTTTTCATACCTAATAGTTTCAAAAGGTTTTTTTTATTCTTATATTTTTTTTTTCTATATTAAATTGGTTCTAATAGGTGCGTATAATAATCAGAACTCTCTCGAATAATATTGCCAAATTAATATTTGCTCGATGTCTATTCGTTGTGGAATTTCCTTTTCGCGCAGGCACCGAAAAATATTCCTTTGACAAACTTCACCGCGCAGCGGGGTACATCCTTCATTCATTATTTGTACATATAAGTTAAGAGTCCTAAACGATTTTAGAGTGATTTTTACTTGTTTCTGTAATTCTTTAGAAGCTCGTTTAACAAAACTAAATTAGTAACAATGTGTGATGATATCTTAAATTAAAGATTCATTCAATATCTAAAATACGTTCGAGACAATTTATTGATATTCATTGTCCAGTTTGTTTAATAGCCAATAACCTAAGGCGTGTTTCAATTTTTTCCATGCGGGACGTTCGTGTCTTTGTATTTTACACGGAATTTAATAGAAGAAGTTTTCTTATAAAATATACTACAGTAAAGACACTGAGACATCCTAAAATATGTTCGAGGCAATTTATGTACTTTTATTGAAAAATTCAAAGAACATCTAAGTTAAAATAGCCTTACTTTGATGAAATTTTATGCGTATATGGCGTCGAATTTCTAGTTCTTACAACAGAGTTAAAAAAAAATAAAAAATACACACTAAATGATAGGTTAATGCTTAAAAATTTGCAATAAAAAAAATACATATTATATGTTTTATGAAAGAAATGGAATAATTTAAAGTTCTTTAGAATTTTCGATTATATACGGGAGCGCAAACGTTGTTACGGCAGATCTATATAATCGAATATTCTAGAGAATTTTAAATTATACCATTACTTTCATAAAACATAGTAGTTAGTTTTTTTAAACGAGCTCCTAAAGAATTAAAGAAACAAGTCAAAATCACTCTAAAAAGCGATACGGCCTCTTAAGTTATAACTAACGCTTTACAAAATTTATTGTCTGTAAAATAATGCGTATTTGAGCGCTTCCACAAGATTGAGTCACATCAGATAAGCAATACATTAACTACTTAAGGTAGTTATGAGTATTAGTGACACAGTTAGCGCATAATGAGTTCAATAAGCGGATTATATACAATGTTATTAGGTGAAGTACTGTTATTCTGCCAAAATTAATACTTTCCCACGATGCTTGTTTTAACACGATTGCTCTTGCAATATTTAGAAAGAAATTACTAGAACTTCATGTTGAAATCAACAAGGTATATCTTGCGAATACCCAAAAATTATACAATAATAAGATGTTTCAATGTGTTTGTTGTGCAATAAATAAAATTGAATTTCAAATCAGGCAGTGTGTTAATGTAATAAATGTTTTGAAATGTATGTTTTAACTCGTACAATTACATGATCATTATATCATTAAATTCAAATTTATATATTACATTGTATAATTGCCACCAAATAAAAGATCATAGAAGCAGTTATTGAATAATAAATCATCATCGATCACCAAATTTAATCGGAAATGAGACTATCGATTTGTAGCACTAGGAAATATCGCGACGCATAACGGAAGCTTGATGTAAAACCGATAGTGAGTCTGTCAGCATGACACGGCATTTATGATAACAATACTGACCAGTTTTCCTTATACTTAGTCATTATAAAAATGAAGACCGACTTTTACAAATAAACATTGCACACTAGTTGTAGGGCCAGCTTGTTGTCCCTGATAAGGTTATCAGGCTGTTATACAAACAAATTGTTTTTATTTTTTATTTTACAGGTTTTGTCTAAAATTTTCATATTAACTGATAGATAAGCTAATAAAAATATCAGGAAACTGTAAAACCGGCTCTTAACGTAATGTTTGAATGGATCTGGTTGTCCAATACCATATCTTACTGGCTTACTCCTAAGTAAGTATCAGTAAAAATTATCCCTGGATGTGTCGATTACACACGAACTGAATAAGGAAATACTTTTTTTAATGCACCTCACAGAAAATTCACAAAGTGCACCTGTGTTTCAATACAATAGCACCTGCGTAGCAAAATTCGACAAGAAGTGGGCACTTTATAATTTGATTATGTATCTTTATTAATTATTATCATTCACGTATTTTTAATGATCCATTATTTTTCGCACCGTCGCAAATGTGCCCTTTCAGTAATATGCAATTTATAAGACCTGCCAAAGCGAGAATCAGACACTTGAAGAATTTTGTAGTATCTGCCATATTGAGAAGATATTTGTCATTTGTAGCTTTACCTGCCAATTATGGTCTACAATTTTGAAATTGAATTGAATGCAATAAATATAATATACTAGCTGATCCGACAGACGTTGTTCTGTCTTCGCAGTGCTTATGTTGAAAACAATAGCCGTATATTTTCCGGTCTTTTAAATATGAATATTATTGCAATTTCATGACTTTTCTGCTTTTTACCAACGAGAGGTTGCATGAAAATAGAACAAAATGCGTTTTGTTCAGTATAACGACTAGATTTAGATTTATTTAACTTATGCGTATTGTGCCCCTTACGATCTGGCGCCTAGAGCCACCGATCCACTCGCTCTACTCCAGAACCACCATAGCATAAATGTTAAATATTCGACTTTAGTAAGTTTTGTCCTTACAGAAATACATAAGTTTTTGACTGACTGGGATACGTTTTTGATTTGGCTCTATCACGGAAGTATAAATGCGGTACGAATGATTTAAGAAACAGGAATAAAATAGTTCCTGGTTCTTAAAATTGTAATTGGGTATACCCCTATGATGTAGTAGACAGTCATGATGACAATGTATCCATAGCAAGTACTTCTTAAGGATATGAACACGTCACTTTACTCTGAAAAGATGAGTTTTTAGATGACTCTTGGCGCCGCTCATTATGGGACATGTAGTTTATTTTTTTTACAATTGACTACTACGCAAGTTCTTAAATGTAATTTTATGATTGTATCTGCGATGATTCATATGTGATGTAATGATAATGAATTACGTTGCGGATTTCGCTCTACATACAAACACTTCTGTAAACTTTAAACTTCATCATAATATACACATAACTAACTGTATTCTTCTAATCTAATATGATTAGTCGAATTATTTTATTTCCTTTCTATTTGTTATTATAAGTACAAAACAAAATGCGATTAAAAATATGCCTTTGGTAAAAAAATTGTCATTAAAAGACTGTTAAATTAATACTTAACACGATATCTATTTTAAGATGTAAATACAATAACATTAATTATAATCAAGCCTTTACAAGCAATAGATACGTATTTAATTTCTAAACATAGTAACAAGTCTAGGTTCGTGGAATGAATTATATTAATAAAGATTTGTTTTAATTTAACATAAATAGCCGCTACGTCACGTTTTAGCGTTTATGGGATAGACGTAAGACATGGAATTGACTTAGTCATTGCGTCACATCCCACTAGTCAATTTTCTTAGTACTAAAAGTGGGTATTTTTGTTTTTCACGGAGCTACTTCCAAGCTAATTTTAGAATAGAGACTTACTTGGACACAGATAACGTTTCGAAGATGTTAAACTAGTTCGGAATTGCCTTATATGTCATACAAATATTTAAAAATTAACTCTTAAAACCTTGAGGAAACTACGGTGACGTATAAAATGGCGAATGCTATGATATAATTCGTTTGTTTTTGAGCATCTTTACAAAACATTACTTTGTAGAGTTACTTAATTTCTATTGATGGAACATAAAAATATCAGAAAAATGATTGTGATTTACTTGGAAAAATTAACTAGTATCGGTAATAATTAATACTAATAATATTTGAAGACAACATAGTTAAGATAATTTTCTGAGAAAAATATTGGGTTATTAGGTAGATACTAAAAATACCATTAACCGTTTCTGAACTTGGATTCTAATAAAAATAATAATCATTTATCTGACACATGGTAGTTCAATGAATAACCTTACATAACAAATTCCGATAACACTCTCTGTCTGCAATATTAAGCTAAATAAAAAGCTAGACAGCGTGTCGACAAAGTCTTATCATACTATTTATATTATAACGATCATTTCACTGTAGCGATGGTCGTAGGTATACTTTTCTTTTTGATGTTTGATAATAATTTGTGAGTTAATGTCTTTCATTTAAAAGCTTAAGAGCTTTTTAGTAGCAAAGCTTAGTGTTAGGTATATTTGTTTATCGGTGATTTAAATTCGATTTTAATAAGGTCGCTTTTTCGCACACCATCCATTATGTAGTAACTTATTGTATCCCGATTTCAGATGAAATATTTATTACATTTCTTAACTAATAAATATAGCGCATTTTAGTGCTTTTATAAGAAACTTTTATCAAATTTTTGTTGTCACTGCAAATTCCACTCGACCAATTGGGTTGGTCATTTCTAGCGACACGTAGATATACCTATATCTCGGGCAGTGTGAATGAACATCGTAACATGGATACCTTGTTATTTCGCCGTGTTATCGGCAGGAAACTCCTCGCTGATGCAGGCGCAGGTGTATCTTGTATGTGATGGCGTGACACAGGTTCATAGAACTGAAATATGACGTAAGGGGACATCCGGATTGGTAACTGAAGATCGTATAATGACGACACGCTGTATGTGAACTTGATTTGTATCTCGTGTCAATATAGTTTCAGTGACAAGATTTATTGGGTTTTGAGATTTTCTGTAAAGTAGGTATGCAATATCATTAGCATAATATTACGATTATGATATATTTTTTTAGAACGATTGTGTTTGTAATTTTCAGCTCTATAGCAAAAAGGAGAAATCTTCTCTAGGTAGAGCACAACGTATAAATTAAAATATTGATGTTTAAAGTTACACTTTATTTTATTTTGAATTTCAACTTTTAAATGACATATATGAATTAGGAATAATGATACTTATAACAATGGAATCTTAAAAAACTCCACTATGTATCATTAAGCTTCCACGCATAGCGAATCAGTGTAACTCGCCATCTTAGCAGATAATTGTTTAGACTAGATTTAATGAATTCATGACGTATGATTATATGAATAATAAGTAATTGAATGATTACCTTTTCCAATGACCAAAGCGCGGAAATATTATTGTTTTATTTTTGAAAAGTTTTTATATGGAAAATGAATTTAATTACGCCTCTAGCGGAGGAAAATTAAAACACCGGATGTGTGTAGGGAAAATGGAAAGATTGTAGTGTTTAATTGGTTTAAAATAGATAATAATTTATTGTATACAATACATACAAATATAAATTAAGTAATTTGGTACATTATCTTAAGTAAGATAATTATAAGAGAAAGTAAATAGAGATGCGTATCGTGTAATATCCGCCAGCATCTGACTCAACTGAAAATTTCAATGACTAATTCGAAAAGTAGCTGCGTTCATATTATGTGAGTCAAACTGAAATAAAATAACTGAACTTTTAGCAGATGCCGATCTAAATATGTAATTATAAAACAATTTTTAGGGAAATTGTTTGATGAATATATAAATACCTATTATGTAATATAATAAATCATACTGTTTATATGCATTATGTAGGTATATACCTAAGTTCATTTATCTTATATATGTATTTAGAATTTTTAGAAATTATAAAACGCCTAAATTTCGCTCTTATTGAAAATTTCAATAAATACAAAAGGTATTTTATATTAATTATTAATATAAAAAGACAATACATAATGTGAAATAAAAAATGTTGCGTTAATTTTAAATGACTCATAAAAATTAATAATCGAATATCAAGGAGATGAAAGTATCGTATTCTAATGAAACGCATATGACGTCAATGCAAGGCACGGTATTTCACATCGAAATATTCCTACGCGCGAAAAACTTCAACCCCTATCTACCGTTGACCCGGACCTCTACATAGAGGTACTCTCGGCTGGGTGGGAACGAGACCCGCCTTTCGACGTTTTACTGGCCATCATTGGCCGTCGCAGGAGAACCCCAAACGCTATTCGCTCTCCCTCGCCCCACCAAGCCAAACCATGTGCTCTGAGTACTAGGCTTTATCATCCGCGCCGTCACACCATTTCATTTAGTCGCTCACCTGACACGACGCGTGTGACATCAATTTTGGGGATGTCAATTGCGATCGATGGTTATGGATTATACTAAGATCCCGTGCTTCGCGTCATTCAGACAAGCCGGCACTGTGATAGTTAGATTAAAGATGGATGTGTCAGACACCTGTTGCGCCCGCCCCGCGTGTCCCCGGTCCTTCCCGGGCCCCGTACATAGGCCGACAGATTGTGAACAATGCTCTAGGACCAGATCGTATAGCCAAAATAGTGACTGTGATAGTGATTTAGTGGACAGATGTCGACCCTACAGATCGAGTATCGCCAGAAGCAGTAAGCTTATTTTATTACTAGTTAACCCCCCCATATTTATTATTTTTCAATAAAACTTTTTAATTATTTTTCATAAAATAAATTTGAACTTTTAGAATTATTAAATCGAATTTAAATTTTATCTATTAATGAAAGTCCACGTATTAACGCTTAGGGAAGCTTCGTCAAATAAAAATGTAAACATCGCGGGGATGTACCACATAAATCTTATCTTAGCATTAAAAAGACGGTGTATTGAATATCATAACTCTATGTATAGTGTAAATGTCCGCAATAGACACAACGCAGCAACTCTAGGCGTCTAGTATCGCTAAAATCTGAGCGAGCTTATTAATTCATAATGCACAAAAACTCGGCTCACTCTCTACAATGTTAAACATGAAGAGAGACGTAACTAACTAGGCTTAAACTGCAATTAAACCAACGTACTGTTACCGGAATGACATACCTGACTAAATGTTTCTATCCTTTAACAGTCGTACAGTTATGTCTGTACTTTGGAGGGGGCTGTTTCGTAATTAGTACTCACTTTGCTTGACTGCACTCTATATAGGGTCATGAAATTATTTAAATGTCACGCTTTAAAATAAATCCGATTTGACATGTAATCATTCTAATTAAATTGCACATAAAATATGTTCAAATTGAATAACTTCTGTGATTTATTCGTAACGTTTTCTGATATCATCATAGGTAAATGATCTCTTATAATTATCATAACATAAAACGAGCTAATCCAATATATTATACAAAATTTAATTTGGGTAATAAAAATAAATAACTAATAAGTAGATAATAATTATTATAAATACTCATAATATACAACATAATATTATATAATACTCATTGTAATTTGTAAAATCTACTAGTATTGAATGAACATTTCTTAATATAAATATATTTGTGATATAATAATACATAATAGCAATTAGCAAATTTATTTTCCCTAACTATTGTTGTTAATAATCTTGATATGAAACTCTACCGCCATATTATCATCATCAAGTAATTTTAGTGATATTTAAAGAGTTCAGTTACTTAATCATTTTATTACATTGAAAAGAAACAATTAAATATTTATTTAACTACTTAAAGTATGAAAAGGAAAAAAATGTAGGGAGATGTAAATTAACTAAATATTTTAAGTTTCCCGGAAGCTAACTTTTAATAGGTAGTAAATAACAATTGATAAAAATATTGCAATTCACTCCTATAAACTATAGTGTCGTGAGTGACTTGTCTTGAAAAACCCAATTTACATCCGCAAGAAAAAACAGCTAACTAATCCCTAGATTAGGTTATGTCCCTTTAAAAATTAATCGAGAAAATGTTAAAAAAATGTAAACGGTTCACAAACAAAAAATGCAGCTCATTTAAAAAATTCATGTTTTATTTTAATTTTTAATTCTAATTAACTATAAAAAATGTCTACATTTTTTTAAACATAAATTAGACGTAGTTGCATTACTTAACATGAATTTTGTGACATTAACCTTATAAATTGTTAAATAACACTAGTAGGCACACAATAATATTTAAATTATAACATTATAAAGAGCAAGTTTGTTTTATAAAGACAAGCTTTTAGAAAGAAAATATTTTTATTGTGCCTTCAAAGTGCCTACCTATTTAACTAAGTTACATACTTGAGAAATCTAATTACAACGCGCAATAAAAACAGTAGCATTTCTGTAAACGAGAAAAAGTCCTTGTTGATAGTTTAATAGCGGTGTTGAATCGCCGCTCGATTTCATGAACTATGTCTGCATCATTAAGCCTGCGATTACGTCATTAGCTACATTTTCAAACAAACCCCTCTTCATTTACCCGCTGCGACAATTAGTGACAGTTATTCCAGAGAGACACGACAATAATTATAATTACAAAGTCACACATACACAGCTCCGTACAGGTTAGATGTTTTCTTTCATCTCGATTCTCGACTAATTAGTAATTAAGAAAAAAATAAGAACGCGCTCCTCAGCGACACACAATTTGAGAGTAAAAATTTACTCAGCAAATTGTGAAGGCGGGTATGTTATTAAATTAATTTGATGAAAATTTTCGTCGTGTCATTTTTTCGCGATCGGGTCAATCTACCTCGCTGAGGGTATATTACCGTTTAGTGATTATAAGTTGATAATAAGCATCACCAGTAACCGTATGATAAGCACCGCCACGCGCGACTTCATGCGATAATTTGTCTTATTATGCGCAGTCAAATTTTACGAGCACTTCGCTTGTTAACCATTTCGAACAAAATGATGAACGGCCGATCTCAATTTAAAACCCAATTTAATGTTAATTTAATGCATTTTCTTTGTCTCATGTAAACGAATTTACGTAACGCTAAGTACAAAAGAGTTCGGATTTATGAATTGATAACATCGCCCTAAACGGTTGTACTTTTTATAAAACCATAATTAATTAGTTGCAGCGCGCATGGAAAGTTGGTGTCCTATATTTACATAATAATTGCGCAGGCGCCTTCCACGTCCGGCGAACCGAGGTGCGCACTTCTCGGTTTTGGAGTCAAAATTCTAGTTAGCAGACGCGCGATTTCTTTTTAAAAAGGTTAACAAGGTACTCTCGTTTGGGTCGTTTTTCGTGCCGCGAAGCCTCCTTTTGTGTACGAACGAGCTGTTAAAAAATAAACGAATTCTTTGTTTCTCGGGTAGTCAGGCCGACCTCCGACGCGGTCCCTACTTTTTTATGCCCCCTTATAACCTGTGTATTACCTACGTGTAGATATCTACGGTTTTTATGGTCGGTCAGATCTTCAATGGGCTAAGGAATTCGATCGAGTCTCCTCATTGTCCATTTATATTTTTTTAACATAATAATTACTGATCCTTTAAACGAGATACTATTGGAATCTGATAATTCATTTAACCGACTCAAATTTTCTTTTTGTTTTTTGGCAAAATTTCGTGCAAAGTATCGTAATGTACTTATGTACGCACAACATCATGGAAGATCCGAATTCATGCGCCGCTTTGATTAAAAAGAGATTAGACGTGAATTATTTAAGCATTTTGATGATGGAAGGGTCTCAAAATTATAAGATGTCGTAACGATCAACGGCTCTACATCTTTTTACGAGCTGACCTGTTATTTTTTTTTGGTGAACTTTTGTCGGCGGTGAGCTGCGGTTGCTTGCTTTTGACCGGCGCACTAATAAAATGTTATGATCGTGTGTTTAACGCGTGTTGTGTGTCGGACCTTCTTTTGACATGATCGTTATTGCCCGGCTCCGCCTTTGCGGTGGCCTTTTGTGTTCCAACTGTAACAATCTTGTTATTGTATCAATTAAGCGTTGTGGCATCTATAACTAAATCACGTCTAGTTAGGGCTCTGTTAACATTAAGGCGATTCGTTTGCGCCATCATTAAAAAAGTGAAAAGGAATATATTGCGATTTCTTTTTATCTTAAAGGGGCGTGTGATAATCGGGTTCCGTTCGGAGCTTAGTTAAATAATAAGCGGCGAAGCTCCCTATAACTATAATTTTCTTTTATTTGGCCGCCGTGGAGGCCGCAGGCTAAACAACAAAATCGCCACAAAACTCGCTAACGAGAGGTAAAAATAATAAATAAAAAACTCGTACAATTTTACACGATCGGCGATTCGTTATGCATTTGGGTTGCTTTTAAAATACTTGCGCACTTGGAAAGCTTTACTTAACTTGAAACTTTCGATATAAGTAATGTCATATGTTATGGTAATCATTTCATAACATAGTAAATAGTTTACTTTACTATAAAATAACGTAAATTTTTGTAGCGTTAGTCACTAAAACAGACATAATACATATGAATCACACATTGAGTCAAAACAGTAAGAGTAAATAAGAAGGCATCAGTGAGTAACGCCAAAACGCCCCATTATTACCTAATTGTACAATATTTTCGCAAAAAAATATCTCCATGAAGGTCATTGACTGCGCTGCACACAAATTTGTCATTTATGCTAATATTTGAATTAATTAATACGTTATTTTTCTGGTACCTATTACACAATATTAGTGACTTAAACAAATATATTTATTTGGATACACAAATTTACGTCTACTTCTACTTTTTGTAAAATATTAGAAATTAGAACACGTATAAGAATATAGTCTCTTTTCTCTTTGATAAAAAAATAAAGTCATGCTGATATCGGAAGAATGTCCGGTGCGCAGCGACCACCGTTAAATTGTACCGCATTAGTGATTCACGCAAGTTCACCGGACAATTAGCAAAGGCTGTCCACCTCTGGGCCGCGATGTATTTATTCATCGGATGTTCAACGATTACCATAATCGATAGCACCGTGCGTGCCGCATACGCGACGGAACAAATGCTCCGATCCATTGACGAGATGCAAAAGAAAGTTGTTCGTTTTCAATTAGCCAAAGCTCATATTCGTCTTATTACTAGAGCTTCTACTCTACGTTAATGCACTCTATTAGAATAGAATGCAACAACAACAAACAATACTCCTGAAAAATATCTTTAGACCAGCTTGTAATTCACAAACATTTAATTGATTATTTATTATTGCAGGATACGTCAACGTCTGTGCAGCAGTTTGCCTTGTTCTCCTGGTGGGGGGACTCTCACCGCAGTCGACGGCAGCACCTCACAAACGCATTATGGACAGACAACGTAGATCTTCCACAGAGGAGAACAGCCTCTGGGGAAACCCTTGTGATTATGCCTCTGATGTAGGTATAAGTTTAATTTATTTTGCCTTAATTGCAATATAGTCAAATTGTACAATTTTCTTATCAAAATTGAACAATATAGTTTATTGAGAGAGAGCATGAATTTGAATAATCTAAGAGAATTAATATAAAGCAAATTTTTTATCACGAAAAATGACGTATTAATTTTTTAATAATTTTTCAGACCAAAACGTCAAAATACTCAGCAAAATTCGCAAAACTTGTTGCGTCACAAGCAAGAAACGCCCTCGAGTCGACATCAAAGTACAAAGACAAATTTGTGAGTATCATTAAGTTTTATAATATTTTTTTCTACTTTCATTGACGGTGGTTGAGAGTGACGAGACAACTGCAACGTAGTATTCGCATCGATATGCCCGCCGCGTAGCGCTAAATGAACGGACGCAGCCTGCGACCGACCAATACCAATAATACTAAACTAAGGACATCGTACATACCTTTAGGGCTTAATGTGATTCAATAAAGTTATGAATGAATCTGCATGTGCTCGGCGGTACTTCGCTAAATGCAGTGTGTTTTCCTCTATAAAATATATTGATATGTAACACGGGATTTGCTTCAAAATTTCTTCAAAATTTGGAACCATTAACAATTCCTTACGTGCACGATTTTAGCGCCATTTTCTCACCGCGTCGGATGGCGTGGAAGAGAGATTGCATCGGCGCGGGCGCCGCCGGTTTCGCCTCTGTACGTCCGGCCGCTGCCGCTTCCTCCCTTTTAATTATATTTTTGCACTGCATTTATTTGACGCCAAATCGGCCACATCGACAGACTTTCATTTCGAACGCATTTTAAAACCCCCAATTACGTTTACACCCAAAAAATTACATATCCACGCTCTCCGACGCGATGACGATCGAATTTGCATTCAGGAATTTTTACGACCGAACGTCGAGTAATAAGAATCTTCAATGAAACAATTCAATCATTATAATCCCGAGAATATAATATTTCCGAATCGGAAGTAAGGTGGCCCGATCAACGAGCAATAATGTGATGTCGCCGTCGCGCCTCGAATCATTTATGGATGACCTTCTACCATGGTAATAAATTGTGACATCCGATGTAAGTGCGGGCGAATACATTTCGACAACAATTGATAATAACAGAGAATGATTGAATGTCGAACAGTCAATGGAAAGGAAACAATGAATGGGCATCGTTTCGTCGAGTCCAGCTGTGGCGAGTGACGTTCGCGTATGAGGTATGGTAGCATTTGTAATAGGTTCGCCGGTCGTAACGACGGCGACGTCCTGTCCGCTCACTGCTGCCTCCCCGTCGTAAAATGACATTATCGACGCACAGTAGCCGGAACGAAGTACAGGACGGTGCGCATACGCATCGAATACTGATTGCGCATTAGTATTGCACGACACACCTGCCCGACGATTTTTTTCTGTCTCTCCCCTTAATGTCGGTCATTCGCTACTAATGTATCATATTTATTGCGATTTAGACAAAGCTTTAGCACGATCTGATTTTATTGTGCCATTTACAAGGACGTTTGCATACTCGTTACTTTGGCTGCAAAATATGTATGTCTTCAATAAACTGTTACATTACTAATTTATGTGTGATTCAAAATTTAAAACACGTTTCATGACAAAGAATTAAAAAATGTAACAGGAAAAGGTACCGTGTGACATATAGAGCGCAATATCCAAATTACTCGAGTTATCATATCTGTCGTCAGCCCATTCCTTATAAATAACTGGCCGCGCTGTACTGAGAACGCAATAACAAATTCAACGAACCCTACCGGTACTGTGTGACTCCGCACCGGCCACCGTGTGAATATGCCACAACACTCGTGCTTTTTGACCACGTCGGTGTCGAATTATCGCATCATATTTTGATGGTTGAATTACTTTGATATTCATCAACGTGTGGCGAGAGGCAACATTCTTTGCTTTAAAAATGCAACGTGAGACGATCGGGCGACGCGAGCGCGGCGCGGACGGAGTTCATCTGCGACGCTTATCATGCCGTAACGTTTCTCGATACATAAACATTGAATTATACATGACATTACATACAATATGTACATACTTAGTGCGATAGCGTTGTTCACACGGGCGACAGGCTGTCTGCGGCGATGTATACGTGTGCGCACGTGTGCTGTACATATATCATGTTGCGCGTATGTGTGGGTGCATGTTTATTTGATAAGCTTCCGATGTTTCAAGCTAAGTATCCGGATGCTACGTCGTCAAATTTCTTAGATGATGCCCACCCACGGGACCTGCGAATGCATTGTTGCATACAAGAGCCAATTTAAAGTTATTTTTATAAATGCTTTATTTATAGTAGCTCAAATAAAAAAAAAAACGCACTGAAAGATTTATAAATTAATTACCTGAACACATATAGTTCAATTATCAAATAATGTTTATAAAAAAATAGACTACGTTTTATTTGGATTATTATTGCATTCAGAATTTAAAATTAGATAATGCTCCAAATAATGTTTATGGCGTCCAAGGTTTTGTATATGAGATATGACGTACCGGACGAACACCTGCGTCTTAGTGCTCAACTACTCAGGTACTTAATTGTCAACACGGCACATTCCTCTCGTGATCATGATAGCACAGTTGCCTTTTTTAGTTTATTAAAAGAAGAAGATGCTTTTGTTTAAATGACAATATACATCAAATTTATAAAAGGCAAAAATTTGCAAAACACCAAAAGTAACAAAAAAAAATATTATGACAATCCTCTATAATTAGGCAACATTGTTTCGTCAATAGTTTTTGGGAAACAAATAACTGTATATCAAAATTGCGACAACTTACAGATAAAATCTTTCACAATACAATAATTTTCGGTTGTTCGACACGATTTGTATACGCTTAATCAGCCTTATTGTTACGTAATAATATTTTACATTAATCGCTGAAAATTAAAGGGACACAAAAATTTTATCAAATCAAAGTTGCATCTGCTTCCCGTGTTACGGTATAGTGAACTCTGTGCTTTTGCAATATGGTTGCAATTGGATGTGTATTGGTCGGTCACGTATGTTGGGTTCGTAGTGTCAAATTTTAATGTTGAAACGGTTTTGTTACGTGACGTGTCGGCGGTAGTGGACAGACCTCCTGTTTCGATCTTATCTTTCACACGACCTTGGCTGACCCATAATATGACCAATCAAAATACTTTTAAAACTTTAAAATACTTCTCTCTACATTGTTCATCTCTACTATTCATCTGTGATTTAATCTTATTTATCTTTACGTACTATGATTAAAGAAATCATAAATATAATACTTCAACTAGCACACAAACTCTACTTACATTATATCCCCCAAACGACGAAAGTTACATTGGTCAAGTAGCCTCACAAAGAAATTCACAGAGATGACTGCGAGAGGAACATGCGAACCTTATTTATATGGATCCTAGAGGAAACCGCTGCGAGCTCATCTTCCGTTCAATCGTCTTTTCCATGAAAGTCAATCAACGCGTACTAACTAGCTCTTCTATTTTTATCATTCAAAGAACAACGGGACTGTGCCGTGACGACGCTGATTCACTCACACGGGGACCAAGCTATGGGGTCTCTCTAGGACCCATCACATGGCAAATTCATATAAGAAATCTTTATTCAATTACTTATCTATTATCTTATCTATACTTATCTATTATGCCTTTGCGCATCCCTTTTGTAAAAATAAAATATCTTTAGTTAGAATGAATATGGACTTTTATACTGCAATAACTTTTAATATCAGTTTTGAACGAGGATTGTGGACACTATAAACGGATAATGATTTATTCCACGTAAAGCAATTTCTGTCGTTACTAATCTTTCCGCACTTGTGTAGGTTGTGTCGGTGCGATATACATGAACGTTTAGAACTATGAAAATATTGTCTCGTCACAAGACCTTAAATATATATTTATGTATTACATATAATTATTTATTGTTCTAAATGTTTTCTTCTTTTTGTTGCAGGTAAAACTACATAGTTTTCAATCATATGACGCGTTACTTAAGGAGTGGAGTGGGACGGAGTGGTTAAGAAATTTTGACTGGTTAGAAAATGATATTAAAGATGGACTTCCCAAAGACAACATCGCCTATCAGCCAATGTCCGAACAATATTTGGGAGATTTAATGGTACGTATACTTTAATTGACTTGTTTCAATGCCTTAAATGAGATATAATTGCGATGAATCTTAAATTATCGTCAAAACAAACTCTGTTACTTAACTAACGCAGTTTGATTGTTTTATAATCGAAGGGCGTCGAATTCGCTGATGCCAAAAACGTGCATCCGTATGTGTTTTTCAATCGATTTCAAAGAATTGACATCGTCGGTGGCACTCACTGTTGTCAGCCGACTATCGTTTACGTGAGAACACAATGGTTTCGCAACGTGCTCGCTTTGATCACAATCGCGATCCTCAAATTTGGGACTGATAAAAAGATTTAAATTGCCGTAAAGCATATGCTGTTAATGCACATTTAAAAGAACATTCAATCCAATTAAATTTTTGAAATAGATGATGATTTTTCGAAGAGCAATATTCATTAGCGTAAAACGATGAAAATCTTTATATAAACATTATTCTATATTAATCGCCCATTTCTTTGTCAACAGAAAAAAATCGATATTGAGCTGCCGTCAATGTACAAAGGCTTGAAGATGGTTGTCGCTGGGTTGTACTACATTAGCAAAGAGGGTCTCAACGATCACATCTCTTCGGATGCCAGTTTGAAGCAAAACATCACGCAGTCCATGCACGACATTCGGGCAGTGCTCTGTTTATTCAATGTAAGTATAGTACCACTTCATCCTTGAAAACTTTGTGTCATTCATTGATAAATGTAATTAAATTTCTTAAAATATTTGGAGTCACAATAATAGATACAATTTATGGTTTGTTTTTGTTGATATAGAATAAAAAAAAAATATATTAATGTAAGTTTTTCTCTTGTTACAGGAGCTAATGCTATCTCGTAACCTAAAGATCCCAGCATTACCGGACTCGGAAGTACCAGACATGAAGAACAACATCGGTAATGCGTTCCTCGTGTACCGCGACACTCTGCACTACTTAGAATACCTCGCCCAAGTCTTCCAGAAGATGTACGACGTTGACTCGCTACAGGATTGAAAACGCTTCTACTAGATAGTATTAAAACAGTATTACCACAAACATAAGTTGCATCGGTTACTCGTGGGTCGAGCGCACTGAGCGATGTTGCCAGTGATAGGGAATTAGTCGAATGCAACGTGAACGTAGCTATTGGCTAAAGTTGTTCGAGAACGACGTGAGCTGGGCGGTAACGTCCCGGAACTTATTTTTTGGTAGTAGGTACTGTACCGCAACTGGTTTGCGGTGCGACTGCCACGATTTATAATGATGTATAATTGTTCTCGGGCTGTCTACTTAATTATTATTGGTGCTTTTATTTATGTTGACATAAACAGTATTCGGTTTCGGCCCAGAATCTCTAGCTACGCACCACTTGTTGATAGTGAATGAATTTGCCATTACATTGCCATTTCGGTCTAGAGCGAATTAGTTCCTTTATGTATTTGTAAATAGTTATGGATTAAATCGTATTATTTATTGATTGAATAACTGGCAGCTAATAACGAGGCAGCTTAATTCTAAATTTTCCGATGTCCTAGTCAAGGTAATTTATTTATTTCGTACTTTCATTTTAGTTTAAATTACATTTGTATGTAGAAATTATTAGTGTTAATTTCATTCCACCAAACTTGATTGTCGATAGTAAATTATTTAGTTGAATGTCGCATCTGTGGATTCATTATATTTAATAGACGAATGTTCTCTCGATGTTGCGTGGAGCGGTGGAGCGGTTGAGGCTGCTAACAAATAATTTAATTTGTACATTATAATTCCTAGTTTCATTTTAGTATAACTCGAATTCTTTGTTAACTATTTATATTGCTGTTACAGAAATATGACTAGCTTTAATAGAGCTGTTAATTATATAATATTATTGTAAAGTACAGAGCCAGTGTATTTATGACTTAATCATTATTTGTATAGTTCAAATAGTATTTATAACTGCGCAAACATAATTGCTATGTTTGTGATATTAAATTATTATTACATTTATTTTCTCGTTTCATTTTATGAGATTCTTTACCCTTTTGACTGTGTATTTTTAATGTTGTGGTAAAAAAATGTGATAATAATAAGTTTCAACAGACACTATCCTGAATTATACGTAGAAAACAACAATATTTTTATTAAAATAACAAATAAATTACCATTGAAAGATAATTATGGTAACGATGGTTGTTTTTTATCAATATTAATTTTTTTGTGAAAAAATTCTTTTAATCCAGTTTTAATTAGACCACAGAATTATGAATACACGAAGAAATATTGTACAGAAATACTCATCGCATACAAACCCACATTGAATGTTCGAATATAATCTTTAATTAATAAATTAACTAGGCTGAAGCTTGAGCTAAATATTCCTTGGGGCAAAATTCCGACCTTTTATCAGAGATGAAAGAAATCTAACTGTGAACCGCTTAAATACCCAAGTATACATCAAATTATTATTAGTTAGTAAACTAATTCAACTTAAAAGTTAATTTCAATCCAGAAAGTCGTTCCCATGAGTCGAGCCTGGAAACAATTTCATCTTTACATAACATATTCACACGTCGACGAATATTTGCGTTGACTCGGTCCCTCTGAACGAACGAACAAAAGGAAAAAGTCGAGAAATGTCGTTCATTCATAATTATCGTTAGGACGTGACCATAAGGTCGATATTATTTATGTAATGATCAAACGCGGCCGTTTGTTTGTTTAATGAGTTAGTGGTAGCAAGTTGTCGCCGGGAGTTGGAAGGGTGTTAAGTTTGGTTTGTAAATTAGATGAACGGATAAAAAGTGCATTCAGTCTGACCTCCTACCTAGTTACAGATAGTTTAAAGAAACCAGACTTAGAACTGACCTCCCGTGTTGTTATTAAATTCGATTATACGAAACAATAGAGCAAATAATAACATTTTTTTTAACAAAACGTCATTAATAAATGTCTTAATAATTATCAAGAATCAATGGTTACATACTTATGTAAAAAAAAAATGAAGGCACTTACCTCCAACCCAAGATGAAAACTTGTTTAAAAGAAATAAACAATTTTTTTTTTATATGTAGGTTTATCACACTCCCACATTTTTATAATAATTATCAAATAAGTTCAAGGTAGCTCTCAATTACGGGTCGGTAAAAGAAAAACATAATGAACATCTACGTTTATACAAAGATCTAATTAATATCTTCATTTCTTCAGTTTAGTTTCAGCGCCACACACCTACATAAGGGCGGATGTTTGGGGAAAGTAAAAGGAAAAACAATGTAATTTTCTCGAACAAATAATTTTATTAATGCCGTAGTTAAATAAACGATGATTCTTATCGTTAATGAATGAAACTTTACACACATTTAACAAGGAGAAAAGGATTTTTAAATATTTGCTTTATTATATACCTATTTTTACATATTAAAATAACAAAAGTAAGTATAAATTGCATGTAAACATTAAGGTGCAGCCAGCATATGGCGGTCAAATTTGACGCACAAGAAGGCAATCAAGTTATGTCATAATAGACCGAAACACTTTTTGTACTAATAGATGGGATCAAATCCGCTAACGGTTGGCTGTGACGCAAATGCACAAACACTAAACCTATATAAAAACTAGTGTAATGAAAATATGGGCCATTTGCAGATGTAAGCGACGCAGTTTGTTTATATTATGGTTGAATTGGTTTGCAAGTTACCTATATGAATATTATTTCATATGTATTCAATTTTTTTATATTTTATAATTTACCAACACAACTTCAGATGACATCATACAACAAAATTATAGTTCATGTGTATATCTAAAACAATTCAATCCACAGCCATTATGAACATATTTGTCCCGCAACTAAAATTTACGAGCAACCCCTCATCTCTTAAAGAGCTCAAAATATTTTCACATTCGTTTAACGATCTGTCGGCGAGCCACAATGGCGTTTAGGGCGCACCAGAGCGCATGAACTCTTTATCTGGCTCACGTTCCCTTGTTTTATTTATTAGAAAGATTTATTATTTACCGCGGGCTCACACACGATGTGTCACGAATCTGGAACGAAAAAACGAGGTTATGTTAATGCGCGTTCGCACGTGACAATCGACTTTTTAATCACTCAGTTAAGTTCGCCATTAATTATTTCCTGGTCGGAGTAAATGGCCATTAAAACTTACATGATAAAATTAATGGAGAATTGATTTAAAGTAATACATTCTTCTTTTTCATTGGACTTTATGGGAAATTTCTATCTGGTACTCTTTACTATCGATATGGAGGTATCCCTTTTTTTTATTAAATGTAGCAATAGACGGAACTGGGGATACTTTGTTGATATTTCTGAATTTCTCATATCGATAATATTACATTCAACTATTAATTACCATTACTTCGCTATATTTTAAAATTTGTGATCTATTTAAAAGTTACATATCATAAACTAAAGTTTAAACACAACATGCAATGCGATCAAAGCGCAATTCAAGCAATGAATAGTGTATAAACAACATTATAGATTCCTTAGATAACTTTTCTCAATGAAACAATAATCGTTTCAGATAATATCAATGAGCTACAACGGATATTAAATAAATAGTTCGCGAATAGCGTCATGAAAAATCCCGTTTCGCTTACGCATTAAAAAGGTAAATAGAGTCGTGATCGAAATCATACTTGACCTGCGAAACCACACGTCTGCCGTGACCGAACAAACAAACATATGAAAGAACACAGCGACGGACAACAGTCCTTGTTTGACATTATCTGTGTACTTTGCAAGCCCTTAAGATAAATAATGAGGACTGACACGACTAGTTGAAAAATATAGTACCTAGACATAAAATATTAAAAGCATTTGAGTAACATCTTCTATTCTATCGATCGATACTTATATTATGATCTTAATAGAGGTGTACATTTATATAAAGTAATACTTCTACATCCCACTATAGGATTAACACGAGAGTTCGTCACGATGAATGAAAGGCCGGATGTTTGTGACTTTTCAGGCAAAAAGAACTGATCGGATCTATAATATGAACCTTGATCATAGAGGCTTAGTACAGTCGACTTTATAGTCGTTAATAAGGACAAAGTTTTTTTTGTTTATACTTCGCAAAAATGTACCCACGGACAAAAAGGCTAGTTTGGTATGGCTACACGTTTCAGTCATAATTCAACCATGCGGCTCTACGTCTTAAAAATACAAAAACTTTTAATATTGGTATCCTTGAAACATGTTAACGTTTTTCGAGACAAAAATAATATATTAATTGGCAATGATAAATTGGATATGTAATACCAGATATTGTAATGTTGTAGGTCAATTGGGTTTTTCGTCTTTTCATAAATATGCATGGTATTCATGGACAAATACTTAATAGAGATAGATTAAATTAAGTGAAATATAATTCAGATTTTCAGAATTATTGAAGACATGACAGGCGATGGTAATTTTGCTGCAGCCATTGTTAAGAGAGGAATTACGGACAGATCGCAGATAGAAACAAGCATTGGT
>CAJQZM010042337.1:0-12780 GCA_907164665.1 Colias nastes | reverse complement strand
CCCATAACCTCTCCGGTCTGGAGCCTTTTCAGCAGGATCCGGATCGGGAAACCCGTCATGAGGCCGAGGCGGCAAAATGGGCCTTTTATGAGAGGAACGGCGAAGCGCTCGATCGCATTTTTGACGATCTGGTGCGTGTTCGCGTCGCCATGGCGCAGACGCTGGGTTTCGAGTCCTATGTCGAACTTGGTTATTGCCGTATGCGACGGACGGATTACTCGGCTGCGGATGTTGCGGGTTTCCGCGAGCGTATTGCCACGCATGTGACGCCTCTGGTTCAGGCTCTGCTTCAGCGCCGTCAGCTGGAAATGGGCTGGGAGAGCCTGAAAGCCTGGGATGAAGCGCTGGTCGATCCGAAAGGCAACCCTGGACCCGCCGGGGATTACGATCTGATGATCGAACGCGCCCGCGAGATGTTCGCTCGTCTCGATGAGAGTGGCGAGATGGCAGCGTTTTTCGGTGAAATGGTCGACAAAAACTATCTCGATCTGAAAAACCGTACCGGTAAGGCAGGAGGCGGCTTCTGCACGTCGTTCTCGACGCAGGGCACGCCTTTCATTTTTGCCAATTTCAACGGTACCCATGGCGATATCGGTGTTTTCACCCATGAAATGGGCCATGCTTTTCAGAACTGGAAGAGCCGTGGTCTCCCCGTGATCGATATGCTCTGGCCGACGATGGAAGGCGCGGAAATCCATTCGATGGGGCTGGAATTCCTGACCTGGCCGGAAATCGATCTGCTGGTGGAAGACGGTGCAGGCGAACGCTATCGCCGCCTTCATCTGATCGAAAGCCTCTGCTTCCTGCCTTACGGTGCCTGTGTGGATCACTTCCAGCACGAGATCTATTCAACGCCCGGGATGACGGCGCAGGATAGACATGCCACCTGGCAACGTCTGGAAAAACAGTACATGCCATGGCGCGACTGGGGCGATCTGGCCTATCCGGCAAAGGGCGGACGCTGGCAGGCGCAGCGCCATATCTATGGGTCGCCCTTCTACTACATCGATTATACGCTGGCGCTCTGCGTGGCGCTTCAGATCTGGCTTATCGCCCAGGTCGATGCACCGCGCGCTTTCGATCTCTATCGCGAACTCTGCGAAGCAGGTGGAAGCAAGGCATTCTGCTCGCTCGTGCGTGGTGTGGGGCTGACAGTGCCTTTTGAAGAGGATGCTCTGGCCGAGATCGTGCATGAGGCCGAGCAGATGCTCATGATGTGACAGGCGGGGCAGAGCCCGCGCGACCGTGATCGGCCCGATAGTCGTGTTCTGCCCGGACCTGATTGTCGGGCAGAGGCGAGGGTCTCAGCCGCGACGATTCCACTTGTCGAGCAGGTCGAGCACGGCCTGGGTCGACATGGCGCGCGCATTGCCGAGCGTATTGGCCCCGTCGGCGTTAAGGAGGGTATGACCGGGTGTCACGACCAGCACGGTCGGGACTTCGTGAATTGTCACGCCGAATTCCTTGGCGATATCCAGATTTTTGTCGATACGCCCGACATTGACCGGCACGACGACGAACTGCGATTCGAGCCACTGTGCCACTTCGGGCTGCTCGAAGATACCGGCAAGCATGCGACAGTCCGGGCACCAGTTTCCGCCGAAATCGATAAGCACCTTGCGCTTGGTGCGCGCTGCCGTGGCGAACGCCTCATCCACCTGCGTTCTGGCAAGCGCGACATCGGGATAGACGTCCTTCGCCGGGGTGATGACGACATCCTTGTCCAGAACCGGCGGGGCGGGGGGACCGCTCTGCGCGTGGGCGATATTCTGCGACAGGGCAGACGACGCGGCAGTCAGGGTCGACAGACCGAGGGCGAGCGATGTCAAAACGCCGAATTTGCGATGCAGCACGTGGCGGGCCTTTCCGGTAAACTGGCGGGCGAGACGTCAGAAGAACGACGTCTGAATGCACGATAAGCCGCCCTGGGGGTTGAAAACCTGACAGAGTATGAAATGTTCCCTCAAATCAGGGAATGCAAGAGAGCAATGCAAAGAGCATGAAACAGCGCAATACGGTCAGTGATTCGTCGGCAGAAGTATCGATTACCACGACCCTGCTCCGTACGATCGGGCTTGTCGGGCTGACGCTGGTTCTCGCCTGCCTTATGCGTTTCGTACCGTTCATGGCCCATGCGGTTCAGTATGTTGCCGGAACGTCGGCATGGGAATGGCTCTATGGCGTGTTCGGTATCGATTCGAGCCTCGGACGCGAACAGATGCTTCTGATCGGCATCATGGCGACGTGTTTCATTATGGCGCTGTGCCTGCAGACCGCGTTTGTTTATGTCGTTTCGCGTTTGCGTCGGTCTTCACGGTCGGGCCGCTGAACGAAAAATGCCAGCACCGCAAGGAGCAGCCACGACACGATCGTGAGTGTCCCGCCCCAAGGCGCCAGAAAGGCAAGGGATGGGCCATGCAGGGCGAGCATCGCGACGGGAATAACGAAAAGCAGCGTTCCTGCCGCCATGGGAAACGCCACCCAGCGCAGAACGGCTTGACCGCTCAGCGCGAGTCCCATCAGGGCCAGTCCGTGCCACATCAGCATTTCCACGCCGCGCGATAACATTCCCCTGCCGTTCGGTATGAAAGCGCTTTCGGGCAGATGGGCTGATAGTGTAGCCAGCACTACGCCGGTGCAGCCGCAAATGCCACTCAGGCACAGGATCAGGCGTTGCCATCTCATCATGGGCGGGACACTCTGTTTTCTTGCCGGATCGCATACCGGAATGGGGATACTCTACCCTATTGCGGAATTTCGAACAGAAAGAGAGAGACATGAAATCTGGATATCTGGCTGGTTTTGCATTGCTGTCGCTTTGCGCCTGTACGCCTGCCTATCCCAAGCTGCCGCCTCTGCCTGAGAAGGCACCGCCATTTACGACGGCCGATGCGGCTTTTCTTCAGCAGGCCAACGAGCATGATCTGACGCAGATCGCCCTGGCGAAACTGACAGTCGACCATGCCCGTTCAGGCGACGTCAAAACGCTGGGTCAGGATGCCGCCAAGGATTACGATGCTCATCGTAAAACGCTGGCAGCACTTGCCAGCAAGCACGATCTGGCTCTGACGGACACAGTGCTGACGAGCGATCAGGCGATCGTCGATCGTCTGTCCAAGCTTCACGGCCCCGCTTTCGACAGGGCTTATGTTAAGGCGATGCGCGATGATGCCCAGGCCAATCAGGGCGCGATCGGGTCGGCCTTCACCAGCACCAAGGACAGCGACGTCAAATCTGCTGCGACAGGTCTGCAGAAGCTCGACCAGCGTTATATTTCCTCGGCCTATAGCTGGATGCCGCAGCTGAGCACGCGCAAGCATCGCAAGGGAGGCTGATCATGAGCCTGCGCCTCGACAGGATCGTGACACGTGGTGGCGATAAGGGCATGACGTCCCTCGGGGATGGAGATCGTGTCCGCAAAGACGATCCGCTGATCGAGGCGATGGGCACGGTCGATGAACTCAATGCGACAATCGGGCTGCTGAGGCTGCATTGTGCAAAATGCGACGATCTGGCCCGCATCCAGCATATCCTGTTCGACCTCGGGGCCGTGTTATGCATACCTGAGCGCCAGGTTGCCGACAGTTTTGTAGAGAGGGATGTTGTCTGGATCGAAACTGTGCTCGCGGCCATGCGTGAGCATCAGGCTCCATTACACAGTTTCGTATTGCCCGGGGGAAGTGCAGGAGCCAGCTGGGCTCATATGGCGCGCACGATCGCGAGGCGGGCAGAGCGACGTGTCGTCACGCTGGATCAGACACGCCTGGCTCCGGTCGTTGTCTTTCTGAATCGTCTCTCCGATTATTTTTTCGTGCTTGCGCGGCATCTTAATGATGACGGACGTGACGATATTTTATGGCAACGTCGGTCATGAAGAAGGGGGTGAATGCCCCCTTCTGCTGCGGATTGCCGTTCTGTCACGTGTTTGCGAACTTGTGTAACGATTATTAACGAAGCAAAAAGAGTACGGGAGAGGTATTGTAAAACACTTGTCCGTGAAACATATACCAAATCATCGTATCGAGCCCTCCGTTACGGGTTTGTGGGCCCGACCGAATTCTTCCTTCTTTCTATAACTGAATTATACGGTTGTTAGCCTAATCACGATGTGGGCAAAACTCGGCGCATAATCATTGTGGTTTTAATTGCAGGTATTTGCAGGTTGCGCTGACAATACGTGTCGCCTTTTACTGATAAACATGACGATTTACCAAGGTGACATGAGTAGGTGTTTCGTTTAGAAAAGTGACGAAACCTAAGGTTCAATCATCCCTGAAATGCTGGTTTACCGTTTGTTTGAAAATAACAAATCATCGATTTTTCATCGATAATACTTGTCTGCCGGATTAAATAAAGTGACCATGAGACCGGATTTGAATAGTCCAGAAGAACGTCCAGATACTGAAATCAGCGAAGATTCACTGCGGCTCGCGCTCGAGCGGCTAGGGGCCAAGCAGCCCCGCCGCTCGTCATCGCCGACGCAGTCCAAATCAGGCTCCGACCCGAGGCGCCGTCGCTTCGTGCAGGAGGGGCAGGTCGTTGTCGAGCATCATCAGACGTCCAGGGCATCCCAGCGCGTTGCCTCCGTTCAGAGCGACGATCAGGGTGAAGAAATTGCCCGTCTTCGCAACCTCCTCAAGCTGGAGCAGAGACGGGCAGAGGATGCGCAGCGCGATCTGAATGACGCGCAGGTACAGTTGCGCACTCTGGAGACTCATCTCGTTCACGAGAAGCTTCACACCAAGGAAATCAAGGCGCGTTGCAGCGAAGTCGAACAGGCGCTGCTGGAGGCGCAGGTTCAGCTGGCACAGCTGCGCGAGGCCGCAGCTGACCGCAAAAGCGCAGTCTCGCAGGCGGGTGATGAGGGTGTCGAGGCTGCGGTCGTAAGACCACGCCGCCCCGGCCGTCCGCCCAAACCGCGTCCGGTTGTGGAAGTCTCGGAGGAACCCGAACCTATCCAGTGGTGGAAAGACTGAGAACGCGAAAGGCTTCGCTGTCGATGGTGGTCAAAGGTGACCCGCCGCTTTGGGCGAGGTCATTGTAATTCTGCTGGGATCGTCTCACCGGCGACGATCCCGCCCTTTTCTGTCGGTTTATCGACGCGCAGCGGCCATACGCAGCTGTCTTGCAAACCAGACCATGCAGGACACGAAAACCACGATGCCGAGTATCTGCGCGACGCTTGCGCTGACGGGAAGCGCGAGAAGGCCACTATGGCCCGTTACGCCACTCAACACCGCGATCACGACGCCGATCAGACTCTCTCCAACAATGAAGCCCGATGCGAGCATGGTCCCGGTGCTGTCGTCTCCATGGCTCTCGTTCTGTCGTGCCGTATCGAAAAGCCTGGCAATCACGGCACCTATGGCAATTGTCACTGAAACGTCGGCCGGAAGATAAATGCCCATACCCACAGCAAGGGGCGGCAGTGCCAGATTACGGAGCTTCAGAAGCCGGTCGATCACAATCAGGGCCACGCCAATTCCTGCCCCGATCAGGATCATGGACCAGTCGAGGTTGCGCAGCAGAATGCCGCGGGCGATGTCCACCATCAGGGCGGGCTGCGGGGCAGCCAGGGCGCGTGCCGGATCCATGTCCGCGCGTGGCAGGGCGCCCGCAAAGCCGTACGCCTGATACAGGATATTCAGCACGGGGGGGATGACCAGCGCCCCGACCACACAGCCGATCAGAAGCACGACTTCCTGCTTTCAGGGTGAGGCACCGACAAGCTGCCCCGTTTTCAGATCCTGCAGATTATCGTTCGAAATCGCAGCCGATCCGGTCAGGGCTGTGAGCACGAACATGATATAGGCGATGGCGATATGCTGCTCATGGGCAGACAACGCATCGGGCACCAGATGCAGGGCCTCAAGGCCGAGAAGCGCCATGCAGAGTGTCACCACACTGATGATCGAGATGCCGGAAATGGGTGAGGACGATGACCCTATGATACCCGCCATGTACCCGCAGGCACTGGCCACCAGGAAGCCGATCAGCAGACAGGCGGCCAGGCCGAGCGCGAGCATGACGAGAAGCAGACCGTCATGGGGCGTGACTGGCCACAGAAACAGCGTGAACAACGCGCCCAGCCCCAGAATCAGTCCGGCGAGCAACGCATTCATCACCAAAGGGGGCAGATCGCGATCGCCGTCATCCAGAGTATCACGGTGTGTGGAGGAGAACGCTTCGCGCAGTCCCTTCAACACAGGGCCGAGCAAGGCGCCTACAGTCCAGCAGGCCGCTACGGCAATGGTTCCTGCGCCCATGAAGCGCACCTTGTGCACCCAGAGCTCCGTTGCAAATGCAGCAGGAGAAACGCCGGCCGGGTGCGGCAGGAGAACCGTCAGCCAGGGTACCGCGACCCCCCAGCCGATTACGACGCCACCGAGCATGGCCAAGCCGCCCGCAAGGCCTACGAGATAACCGGTGCCGATCAGGGCAAAGGAATAAGCGCCCTGCATTCTGAAAATTGCGGGGCCGAGGCTGAGCGTCAGGCTCCAGCCCTCCTGGATGACGCGCAGTCCCGTACTCAGAAACGTTACTGCAGCGGCCAGAACGCCACCGCGGATCAGGGCCTTGAGCGCTTGCTGGTTCCCCTCGGGTGAGGCGACACGCAGGATCTCGGCGCAGGCGACGCCTTCGGGGTAGGGGAGTGCGCTTCTTGTCACGAGGGCGCGTCTGAGCGGAATGGTAAAGAGTACGCCTGTGGCCCCGCCGAACAGCGTGATGAAGAAGCTCTGCCAGAATGGAAAGCCGCTCCAGAATCCGATCATGACCAGACCGGGTATGGTTGCAAACACGCAACTCAGCGTGCCGGCTGCTGAAGCCTGTGTCTGGACCAGATTGTTTTCGAGAATGCTGCTTCCACCGAGTGCGCGCAGCACCGCCATGGAAATGACCGTGGCCGGGATGGAGGAAGCGAAAGTCAGACCGATCTTGAGCCCCAGATAAACATTCGAGGCCGTGAAAACGACCGTGATCAAAGCACCGAGAATGAGTCCTCTTATCGTTAATTCCCGGGTCGCCTGGATCATGCTGTCTCGCTGTGTCGATAACGTAAGGAAAAACTCCTACGACGAAGTGTCATGAAACGGAAGCGCCGGGAAAGAGATGCCGGGAAAGAGATGAAGGCACCGGGGAGCCGGAGCGATCAGAAACGGAACACGAAATTCGACTGATAGTAGCTGCCGCTTTTGCCACCGGCCGCACGAACGCCGTCGGATCCGATGAAGCGGGCGCCATATTGCGTCCAGGTCAGATGACGGTTGAGCTGGAGCGTCAGCGAGGCCTGAGGCACGACACCGATCAGTCCGCCATGCAGCCCGTTGAACGCATAGGCGCCCGACGGGCCGTAAATGACGTCATCGGTTGAGGCGCGCCACATGACCGGGCTTTTGAACTGGACGCTGAGCCAGTTGCGCGGCGTAAGGCGAATGACCGGCGACAGGCTGATCAGGTTGCTCGGCGCGATATAGGTTGTCGTATCGAGGTAATTGGTCTGCGGGTTGAAGGGCGCGATATAGGTGCCGACCGCGCCGGTATTGCTCTTCGAAGAGCCGCCCGAATAAAGATCGGTCTGGACGCCGATGAAAGGATGGAGAGGCGACGGGGTGTGACGATATCCCGCTATGGCATTGAAAGCATAGGCCGCGACCGAACGGGTCTGCCCTGTTCGGTTCAGCTCGAAACTGCCCCCCTGATACAGGCCGCCCACCGAGAATTCGAATGAGGGTGCGCCGCCATACCAGCGAAACCCGTAATCCTGCCGGGCGGTCGTGCCGTTGAGTGTGGTCCGGTTATAGGGCAGCGCTGCCGAACTCCCCCCAAGCCGGAATGCGATCAGAAAGACATCGAGAAACGAGGAGACGCGTTCTGCCCCGAGAGAAAAAGAAGGCGGCGCCCAGGTCAGATCGATCCCGTGCAGACGGGTGCTCCAGTCGACGCGATCGTGAAACATCTTGTTGAAGGTGACGTTCGTCCCGACGAAATCATAGACATCGGCGCGCAGGCGGGGCCAGAAGGCGTAGCCGCGCACACCGTTCCAGGAGAGCGGAACGTTGGGCGTTTCACGATTATAGAGAATGTAGGAGGGCGCATCGAGAAACTGCTGCCTCCCCACAATCACACCCGTTTTTGCGCCCATCAGTCTGGAGCGGAGTTCCACAAAACCCTGCTGCAGGTCGAGACGCTTGCGATAGGTGGTATTGTAGCCGAACCCGCTCCATCCGGCGGCATCGCCATTCACGAGCTGGCCGAAAAACCGCACATGCTCGCCCAGATGCAGATCGGCACCATACAGGTTGCGTACGGCAAAACGTCCCGACCCGGCAGGGCCGCGTGTGCCGAGAAAGGGTGCTTCTTCCGACCAGTTGCGCAGGCGTGTCTCGCCCGAAAAAGTAAGCCACCAGCGACCGCTGGCATTGAGCGGAATGAATTTGAGCGCATCGAACGGATCGTCATGGCGCTTTTTGTCGCGCAGGAATGACCAGTCTTCCGCCCAGGGGGCAATGCCATAGCGGCCGATCGGGCCGAACCCGGCAGACTCACCGTTTCCGCGTGTGAAGACACCCCAGTCGCCTTGCGTGCCATGAGGAGGACGGTTCTGGAGCGGGGTAACCCGTCGTGGCTGCCCCACAGGCCCGGCATGAGGAAAGTTCTGGATTTCAGGGCGCGCCGTGCCATTGACCACCACATGCTCGTCCGCCGCTGTCGGATCGACACGAGCGGCTTTGGTGGGGGGCTCGCCCTGCGCTGTCGGGCCGGTCGCGATATCGCCTGCCATCACCCGGCAGGGTGAAGCGCCTGCAAGCAGGAGTACGACAGGCAGGGCAGGGGCGAGGCGCATGGCAGGACAGTCCGGAGGAAAAGGTTCCCCCAGACTATCGGTATAAAAACAAATTACAACGTGTTTCTATTATATAACGATATGAAGTCGTTGTTTAGTTCGTATGCGACGTGAATTTTGCCGGGCGGAGATGCGTCTGGTTGTAGTCGAGCTGTTCGCGTGTCAGCTGGAAACCCACCTTGAGGGCATAATTCGTCTGCTGCAGATCGGGCGAAGCCGGAACGTCGATAAAACGCACAGGCGTACGAAGGGAGACGGTCGACTGATTGCCAGCAAAGGAAACCGGAACCTCGAATTCCTTTTTGTCGATGATCTTCCCGTCATGCATGACCGCCACGAAATAGGGCAGGACGATATCCTTGCCATCGGAAGCCGGACCGCGCTCGACGGTAATCCCGAGGCTCAGCTTGGTACGGACGATCTTCTTGGGGCCGGCTTCGCAGTTGCCCGTCAGCCCGCTCATGCCGGCATGGGTCACGAGGCTGCCTGCATCGAGACCATGACCGTCATATTGATAGAAGTCGGCGGCCTGGCTCAGAATCTCGACGGGCGGACAGATGGGCGCAAAGGCGCTCTGCTCGTCCTGGTTGCAGGCCGTAAGGGCCATGCCCGCGGCGAGGAGGGGAAGGAACTGGCGGGCGGATCTGGTCATCAACAAGGCTCTTTGTCTATTCACCGGTGCGCAGTCCAGGCCCGGTATGGTATGAGAGTGACACGACGCCGAATGAAGATGCAATCGCGGGTTCGCAAACTGGCGCGGGCTTGCAAACTGGCAACGGGTTGCGTAGCTCCCATATGCAAGCCCATATCGCGACGTGATGCATCATTCGTCATGCGTGCTGCCTTGGGGCTTGTTCGCATATACCGCCTGCCGTGAGATTGGGGAACACCATGCCCGACACCTTGACCACTTCGCGCCCGCAAGAGACCTCGGAGCAGGCGTCCGGGGCACAAACGCTCCGCGTTCTTCTGGCCGGGCCCCGTGGCTTCTGTGCTGGCGTCGATCGTGCCATCCGCGTGGTGGAAGAAGCCATTCGCCGCTACGGCGCACCCGTCTATGTACGTCATGAAATCGTGCATAACCGTACCGTCGTTGAAAACCTTGAGGAACAGGGCGCGATCTTCGTCGAGGAGCTCGACGAGGTTCCTGCTGACGGTCATGTCGTGTTCTCTGCCCATGGCGTGCCGAAATCGGTGCCTGCCGAGGCACAGCGACGTAATCTGCTCTATCTGGATGCGACCTGTCCGCTGGTGTCCAAAGTGCATCGTGAGGCCGAGCGTCATTTCGCCGGTGGCGGTCCCGATGCCCGTCATATTCTCATGATCGGTCACGCGGGCCATCCCGAGGTTGTCGGCACAATGGGCCAGCTGCCTAACGGGGCCGTGACGCTGATCAACGATGCTGAAGAAGCCCGTACGGTCCAGCCCGAAGACCCGTCCCGTCTCGCCTTCATCACCCAGACGACGCTGTCGGTCGACGATACCTCCGAGATCGTGGCGATCCTGCGTGAGCGTTTCCCGCTGATCGAGGGGCCGAAGAAGGAAGATATCTGCTACGCCACGACCAACCGTCAGGAAGCAGTCAAGGCCATTGCCCCCGAGAGCGATCTGGTAATCGTGATCGGCTCGCCCAATTCGTCCAACTCACAGCGTCTGCGTGAAGTGGCCGAGCGTTCGGGTGCCAAGCGCGCGCTTTTAGTGCCCAAACTGGCCGCACTGGACTGGAGCGTGCTCGAAGGCGTTTCCACGGTTGGTATTACGGCAGGAGCCTCGGCACCGGAATCGCTGGTGCAGGAAATGGTGGATGCTCTTTCCACACGCTACAAGCTCGAAATCGAGGAGCGTATCGTGAAGAAGGAGAACGTCGCCTTCCGTCTGCCCAGCCCGCTCGGTGAGCCGGTCTGAAGGCTGAAGCGACGATCATGAACGCCTTGTTTCCCGCCTGACCCCATGGCGGTTTACACATCCATTCCGCAGGATACGCTTGAGGCGTTTCTTGCGGAATACGATCTCGGCCCGCTCAAACGGGTGGAGGGGATTGCCGAAGGTGTCGAGAACACCAACTACCTGATCGAAACCGAGCGGGAACGGGCAATCCTCACCATTTACGAAAAGCGCGTGCGCGAAGAGGAACTGCCTTGGTTTCTGGGGCTTATGCAGCACCTTGCCCGTCATGGGCTGAAATGCCCGACACCGGTCAAGGCACGCGATGGCGTGGCGCTGCGTCAGCTCATGGACAAGCCCGCAGCGATCACGACGTTTCTTGTGGGCAGACCGATCGGGACAATCACCGCGGGTGCCTGTTTCAGCCTCGGTCAGTCGCTCGCGCGCCTGCATCTTCTGGGTGACGGGTTTCGCGCTGAGCGCCCCAATAGCCTTGGACCCCAATCCTGGCGTGCGCTTCTGGACTCGTGTCACGGCGCGGGTGACGAATTGCGCGAAGGGCTGACGGAAGAGCTGTCGGAAGCGATCGCCTCGATTGTGGCCGCATGGCCGGCAAAATCAGCGCTGCCCGCAGGTCAGATCCACGCAGATCTCTTCCCGGATAATGTGTTTTTCGACAAGGGCAACGTCTCGGGGCTGATCGATTTCTATTTCGCCTGCACCGATCTTTACGCCTACGATCTGGCGATCTGTCTGAATGCCTGGTGCTTCGTGGATGAGAAAACGCCCGATCCTGCGCTGATGGCAGGATTGATGGGGGGCTATCAGTCGATTCGTCCCCTTTCTGCTGACGAGAAAGCCGCTTTGCCGGTTCTGGTTCAGGGGGCGGCAATACGGTTTTTGCTCACCCGTCTTTACGACTGGGTCAATACGCCGGCTGATGCCGTGGTAACGCGCAAGGATCCGCTTGCCTATCATCGCCGGCTCCAGGCGTGGCGCAGCAATGCAAAGGAGCTGCTTCATGTCTGAAGAGGCAAAGCCCGACCTCCCGGAAGATGCACCCAGCGTCGAGATCTGGACCGATGGCGGATGCAGACCCAACCCCGGTCCGGGGGGGTGGGGCGTGCTTTTGTGCTCCATGGGGCACAAGCGCGAGTTATCGGGCGGGGAGCCCGAGACGACCAATAACCGCATGGAGCTGACTGCCGCCGCGGAAGCGCTTGAGGCACTCAAGCGCCCCTGTCATGTCACGCTTCACACCGATAGCGAATATCTGCGCAACGGCATTACGCGCTGGCACACGGGGTGGGTCAGACGGAACTGGCGTAATGCGGCAGGTGATCCAGTCAAGAATCTCGATCTCTGGCAGCGTATTCTCGCGGCTGAAAAGCGCCACAAGGTGACCTGGCTCTGGGTCAAAGGGCATAGTGGCGACGTGAATAACGAGCGCGTCGATCAGCTTGCCACAGCCGGCCGGGAGGCCATCGAACGGGGCTGATCGTTCGATAGGCCTGTCGGGTGCGGGCTTGCTTCGTCACCCGGCTATCATCGACACTCCCACATTTGTCCCAGGGCCGGAGCGCTCACACGCTCAGGCAGATTCGATGGGCAATATCCGTTGCGTTATCGGCATCCTGCATCAGGCCGAGCAGCTTGAGTTCATCGACATATTGCTCGACCTGAACACGCAGGGCGTGATTCGTGACCGGATGGCTCGCAATCTCGCGGTCCAGCATACCTTTGGCGTCATCCGGCGCTTCGCCATCCTTGAGCCAGAGCTGCGCAAGCTCGTCGCGATGCGCAGGAAATTCGTGCTGCGCATCGTTCATGGCAGCTGTTAACGCGGCGGCAAGCCCCGGATCGCGGGCAAGTGCTTTGGTCGCGATGCCGAGCGTCAGATCGATGCGCTCGCGCTCTGCCCCGGTCATGCTGTCGAGCATGTTCCAGCTGATGCCCTTCGTCTGCTGTAGAATACGCCAGCCCATCGGGTCGTGTACGGCGACGGCGTCCAGTTCACCGGCACGAAGCGCGTCGCCCATGTCATCTGCGGG
>CAJQZM010042334.1:45596-87721 GCA_907164665.1 Colias nastes | reverse complement strand
AATGCATGATAGCGTAAGGATGGTCACAATATTTTAAAGATGCTCTTATCCAGAACTTATATTTTTTTATAAGTATTATAAGTACATGTTTGTTTTTCACATCTTACCCGGCTTTGACAGTAAATGAGAGTTGCAAACAAATTTTAAACAAACACAGATAGGCAGATCGAAAATTTGCCTCCCACAGAAGCTGCCCTTAAACAACACACCTCAAGGGCAGTTTTACAGGCTGTATAGTGTATATATTTGGGGGCCTAAAAAAAATCAAAATATTCCTTGCCCATCTGTAATAAAAAGAAAAGAGAAGCTTTGAATTGATAAGATGTTGGTACGTGAAATCTTGTAGTTCCGGATTGAATATGCCAGCTCAAATGTACCGAATTATGTAATTGTGGAGGTGGTTGTCATTATTATTAATACAAAAACGTTCTATTATTATATATCTTTATTTTTAACAATGTTACCTGACTTCATTTATAATTTAAAGATGATTTAAAATCACACTAATATTATAAAGACGAAAGTGTGTGTGTATCAGTTAACGAGGTTCTACCAGACAAGTTAACATGGTATGGGACAAATAAGTACGAAACACTCGATGAACAAGTCAGACTTGCACTTGGCTGGTTTTTGTTTGTTAGTATCGCTTATTTTTCGGGTCTATTAGCCGTCCCCTATGCTGCGCTAACGAGCGTTACTATACTTTCTATAATTAATTTTACATTGACAATGGTAAAATATATATTACATGTTAATGTTTTTATAATTTGCATTAAATGGCCTTTCAGACAGTATTTTTTTATAAACCAGGTTTAATACAAAAATATGAAAATATACTGGTTTGTTTGGATTTTGCCACTACCAAAAGTTCATTATTTTAAGGATTGTGACATATTTTGCTAGGGAAACCTAAAAAACTGGTATGGGGAATGAATCAGGCATCATCTAGTTACCTGAAAACGATACCAAACTCGACTCAAAGGTCCAAATGGCTCCGCCAGAAATTTTTTTCGGAGCGCCGGGCGCTCTTTTCTATAACCCCCCCTCCCTCCTTTCTGCAGGGGAGTAAAGACTGGCTACCGGGCGATTTGGGCTTAGGTGGACGAGTACAACATTCGTACCAAATGGCATTGCTTTACTCAAAAATGTATACCTTTCCATACAAGCATGCCCATAAGAAAACGGACTAATAGTATTATATTATCTGTGATAGTGCTCAATATTAATCTATACTAATAATATAAAGCTGAAGAGTTTGTTTGTTTGTTTGAACACGCTAATCTCGGGAACTACTGGTCCGATTTGAAAAATTCTTTCGGTGTTAGATAGCCCATTTATCGAGGAAGGCTATATATCATCTCGCTAAGACCAACAGGAGCGGAGCACTGCGGGTAAAACCGCGGAGCACAGCTAGTTAACAATAAATACCAATGTTTATTAAAACTGAGAAGCGAGTTGCTTAACTAGAATAACATCGAATTTGAACCATTGCCTTCATTAACTCTTATGTAATCAAAGTAACGTTGGGAAAATTCGAATTATTAATTTACGTCATCACCCATAGCGATACGTAATTAAAATTTTATATACGATCGTTAATATCATTTAATTAGTGAAGATTATTCATTAATATTAACTATATGACTGTAAAATCGACAAGATTAATAATAATGGGTGTGTTCAGTCTCTATATAATAGACATAAATTATCTTTCTTTAGAGATTCGTTTATTGTGAAATTTTCATTATGATGTTTTATTACATTTTTATAATTTTTATTGCTGTAATTTTTATTACTCGATATGAATAATAATGATGAAGTTATATTAGGTTTTCTGACAGAGATATATTTTAAATCGTATGTGCTTTTTATTTTATGTTTCAGATGGTTAACGCTAAATTAAATTATTTTAACGTGATGTTTAAAATTAACTTGTTAGTATATAGTACATATTATGATATTATTTGCGGCTATTATGAATTTTTTCAACATCCAAAAAATACACAAAATTGAATCGGCTGTTATTATGAGATTACAAATACACGAAGTTTCACCGAGCTATTAAATATTTCAGCACAACAAAATAAACCAAAGCATACAATTTCAGATGTATATCTTAATGACTGTATCCTCAAGGAGATACAGTTACAGGAACAGGATAAGAAGCTAAGGCATGAGTAGTGAGTACATTGTTTCTCGAAGCATCCACAAACTGTCGCGAGTTATGTTCCTACGGTCACGATAAGTATGCAAGGGTAATGTATGGTAATGTAATACGATTGAATGGCTCAATTAAGCTGTCGATTTCTTTTAAATGTTAAGAATTTGAGGAAATAAATTTGTTTGGTTGAGTCAAAATTTCAATGGGAACGGCGAGCTTTTAAATTTTTTAAATGTAGCGTAATTAAGAATTTGGTCTGGAATTATAATTATTTTTAAGTGTTTACTGATTACAAAAGATTTTCTAGCACCCTAATTGAGAAATCATAATTTATATCGTCGCGTTTATCGATAGATTAATGTAATACGAAAGCTCAAGCAAAATGGTGAAGTATTTATCACAGGCTATTAAATTCGTAAGCGCGTCCCTCTTCAAGAAAATTGCGTCTTGAAGATGACTTAATATGCTTAAAAATATTTTGATAAAAATATGAACAAGTTCTTTTCCTAGTAAATGTAACATATTTGTCTTTATTGTATTATTAATCTACTACTGACCTGATAAATTGTGCACAAGTAACCCATAATACGTTATCTATAATTCATTTCAAAGCAGTGATTAGTGAGAGCGTCCCACGCGTAGCCGTTTCGTGACTATGAAGTAACAAATCCTTAAGACCATTGTTATTAAAAGTGATGATTCATAGGTGTCACTTAGAGGTGTTTTATTTTACTACAGTGCATAGTTTACTGCGTAGCCGGGCTCGGCACTCCCCGGCGACAACACAGCTGACAGTAAGATCTATCTGTTTGGATTACGTGAGCTCGTGACCGTGTTCCGCTTACATCTTATTTGTTTTTATTATCTTAAGATCCTTAAGGTAGGTCTTGGAGTCATTGTTTTGGAGATTCCAGCCTGCCGCCAGCGATGGGACGTGTTCATGATGTTGACTTTACGTTTATATTGATTTATTGTTCAAAAAACTAGTATGAGGGATTTAAAAATTTGTTCCACAAATATTGGTACTGCTCTTTGCATTATTTTAAGACTATCAGTAAAATATTAATAGCTAAGCCTGATTCTTTCTTCATTCAGAGTAGAATGAGAAAGAAAATTATTCTTAACATGTCATTGTTTTTTTTATGTACAGTCTACTGATAGAAACAAACATAAATATGTACCACACCTGGTTTAGACTTCATTTGTTTACGTTAAATATATTTTCAATTAATTATGATTGAAAAAGATTGAAAGTATCATTACGTAAGGTTCATTTCAATAACACAGGGCAACCCATGATACAATGAGGTATATGTGAAATATAAAATATTGTATTTGTTACAAACTGTATTAACAAATATAAATAAGAGTACACATATAAATTTATGTCTGCTTTGTTATTATAGCAGTACAGTGCTTATAAAATGGTGAATGTATTATTTAATGGATTAGAGTTGCTTTGTTCCCTCGACGGCCATGGTCTAGTAGTAATGGAATTAAATTGTATAGTACAGCTTTTCCATTTACGATTTCAATGAAATTTGTCTTTTTGGTACGTTTGTGGATCAGCGTAATTAATAGAGTTCTGATAAAAATAATATCTATTATGTTCTTATTTGATTAGGGATTTATTTTATTTTATTATGTAGAATCATAATAATAATTAATTAATCGTATCACAATTATGTTTTTTAACAAAGATTTCACGTGGATTCTAAATTAATTGCTGTTCCAATAGTTTTTAGTTGTAGAGCTTTACCTGAAATATTTTCTGTCGCTATTCATTTCCTTATAAATGTTCATGCGTATCTATTATGAGATATTAAGTAAAATCAATTTTGCAGTTTTATTTGACCTTAACTTCTTTTTCCTACTAAAATAAAAAATTTTAAATTGCATTTTGTGTAAAGTTTATAAATCTGCCAAGCTAGATAAGCTTAATTTTTTGCGGCACACAAGACACTCGGTTAAAATTCTCCTTGAAATGTAGTCCGTGATATCACGGCGGTAACATTGGCAAACGTAATGAGGAAGGAGCTGAAATTGCAATTTTAAATGAAACTTGTGCTGTCACTTGTACACTTGCAAGTAAGGTCGAAAGTCGTGTACAAATATAATGTATAAATGTGAAGATAAGTCGGTGTCGGAGTCCTCGACGCTGCGGGGCACGATATAACGAGCACTTCTGACACAAACGATCATGACCAAAATATTTCGGCTAGGATTATTAAAAGTTTCTAAGTGATTTCGTCTTTATGCCTTTTTTAGAATGTACACATTTTGCAGTTAGGAAATTGGTAAACAATTAATTATTTGTACTCATATCTCTATCTAATGAACTAGTGTTGTGCTAATTATGCGCCTAATCAGTAAGTTCTAGATTATTTATATACAAAGAGTTTAGTTATTAGTCACCAAGATAGTGATACCAAACTTAATCGTATTAGGTATATGTAAATGCTATCGTCATACAACCTTAAAATAAAGCAGAAAGCGACACCAAGAGTCTTCTGTATTCTTTATAATCAGTCATTAAGAAAGTGATATCAAACTGTATGTAAACGCTATCGTCTTACACCCTTAAAATACAACTGAAAGCGTCACCAAGAAGCTTCTGTACAACTTATAATTAAAGGATATCTTCGAGTAACAATTAATTAGACCATAACTGAGCGCAGTAACTGTACCGAACGAGTGAGGAATGGGCCAGATACGTGGGGGAGGTTACATGCAACTTTAGATTAGAAACTGCTATGATAAATTTATCATGCTTTCGCTTATTTGATTAGAAATTGATATCGAGTTTATGTTCTACGTAATAAAATTATGGAATGACCACGGTTTGATACTTTTGCTGCGTTTATAGTTTATTTAAATAACTTGAGCTTTTCTTTTGAACAAATCAATTGCATTATTTATGAAATTATTCATTTCTCTTAAATTAGCTGTAAAATTTGTAAAAAGTTAAATACATCTAAGTAACTAACTAACAAAGATGCCACAAATGTTTGCAAATCAATAGTCAGTTTAAATGATTTAGACGATACTTTAAGATACTAATACAAGTTTAAGGAATACACCACCAAGCTATTTTATGGCACAAGAACGTAACTAGTTTTCGTATGCTTTATTTACAGTGCTATTCTTACTACGATAGTATCTTAAAGTACTACATCGTATTTCACTTTTGGAAGTTATTGTGACGGTCGCGGGCGTCGCAACTATTTATTTATGCAACGTACCAAATAGTATCCACTGGAGTTTTCTCCCACGCTCAATAAAACCTGAAACTCTTGACTTTGACAACGGACAATACCATCATATTTCTAAACCATGCTCATTTTATTAGCGTGTCTACGAGCAGTGTTCTGTTTATTTGCTAAAACTGGTACTTTTGATATATTACCGAAGTTCATAGATAATGTATTAAGAAATAGAAAGCCGCTCTCGCTTCCCTTGCGTTTGACAGACGAAAATTCATTAGTAGCGAAATACGTTTCCTTTGTTAGTATCTAGCCCAGTTCTAACTAGGACTGCTATTGCTTCACAATCCTTCACATTTAATAAAGTTTAACATAAGTTATTCCAAAAGTATACATACGAATTAATTTCAGGGAAATGAGGTATCGATAAGTATCATACGTGAATTGATATATCTGATATTTGGTCTGGGAACATAGGGAAAAGCAAAGAAACAAAGCGTCCAATTATGAAGCGGTCATGCCGTGGGCTTTTAGTGAATAATGAGGCGCTTATCCCATTGGATGACGGGGCCAGTGAGATTGTTCTTGAGTGGGTGCAGACCACCCGACTGAACGACATGCACGTCGCCTTTGCTTGATTTCATAGAGCGGTCACACTATTTGCGAAATAATTGTGTTAAAAGCAGTTTGTGAGGAGGAATTTTCATGTTCATGGATATTTATTGAACGTAGTTAATAAGGGTATATTGTAGGAAATTGTGATGATTGCAATCGTTGTTAATAGACGTGTTGAAACAAATTTGTTTTGGTCTGATAAAACATGAATTTTTATGTACGAAGTAACACATAAAGCTCCAAGCCGTAGTTGAGTATAATAATCAATTGTAATAATATTATTATCATAATATTATCCGTATCAGATTTGGGATCTGTGTGGGATTAGAAGTGGAAGAGATATGGATTATGGATACTTGATTTATCTCCAATAGGTCATTGAAACGCAATATATATTTCTGGAAAAATGAGCGTCGGAAAAATTAAGCTTTGGATAATGGTATAGAGAAAACCATACAAAGAATATTTTTTTAGAAAACGCAATCTTATTGTGTGTTTCATTCCAAATGACTTGTCAAAGGATTGTTAAAGGTGGGTTGAAGTATAACTGGGATTGGAATGTCCCTCGTCTCAAACAAAACGTTTTTTCAAGACAAAGGCGACATTAAATTCTGGTAAAGGGTCTACATAACATACAACAAACGCATTCTGAAAAGTTATATATTGAGGTTTTGTTGTTTATTCATTTAGTTTAAATATCTGAAAACAGTTTTATTGTTTTGATAAACAATTCCTGATTTAGCTAGATAATTGATACCAATTATTTCTACAGCTTATACAAGCGCTAAAGCTGTACTTGTATATGAAAATTGATACTTGTTTCCCGGTAAAGTTTTAAAATAGCTAAAATGTTATTTCTATCCAATATTAACAAGCAACCTGGAAATGTAATCTACATATGAACGAGTTTTATATTAACCAAACTTCATAAATTATATGTGCAAAAAAATTGTTCTCGTAAAGGTTGTTCCAATCATATTTTTGCATCATTACTGTGTTTATGACAGTTATGAGTATAAGACGAAAAATACGAGTGTGCTTATTTCAGTATTGCAATGTAGGTTGTAAAGTAAAACGAGATATGATGTGTACAGGGTGTTCTTAAGTCTTCATCTTAATAACGTTTATATGAGATAAAAGTAAACCACTAGAATGAAAAGTGTGAACATTGAATCAAATATGTTACTAACTGTATAAGAAAATACTTTATTTAAATTAAGCTTCGGTGATGTAATTGTACTTAAAGTAATTTTAATTTTAAATTAATTTTAGAAAATTATACAGAACGCTTGAAATTTGTAATTAAAACTGGAAGAACGACTATTAATTGAATAAATAAATGTTACAGTCAATATAAAATTACCTATGGAGAGAATATTTTTAAATTGCTCTAGAGTTTACAACATCATGTATGTAAATAAAACAGATTGGTTCATAATAATCCAGTATGAGATTATTTCAATTACCTTTGATGTTATTGAATAATGTTTATGATAGAGTAGTTAAGTGTAATTCAAACTTATTTAACTTTTTTCTTATTTAACCGCTAGTGCTCAATTAAATACTCATGTAATAAGATTTTCTTCTTCGATCTTATTTTATAAATATTACAGCTAGCTTATAAAAGATTTTAACGAAACTTTAGATGTATATTCGGACTGAGAATAGCTTTTAAACAACCCAACCTTTACCAGGTCATCTAGGAGGTACATATACATATAACAAGCGAATGTATTCTTGTAGATTATGATAGAGCATTCACATTTTCCCAAAAATCTTTTTCATCGGAAAAATTGTATTTTTGAAATATACGCGTTCGCAAAAACTTTATCCACTACAATCAAATATTCTTTCGTTTGAATTGTTGTAAAAATTGCGTCGTGTAAATTCAGCATCGTCATCAAGCGATGCAGTCGCGAATAGCAATTTGTCGGCCATTTCTCTTGTGTGTCGTCGCAGCAGAGCTTCAATTCCAGCTGACGTGGAACTATCGATAACATTGTACAGAATTACTTATCACTATTTCCCCGTTTACCTCTATTTTTACACTCTATTCTTATATTTTGTTAGGAATAGCCGTAATTGCTACATTCGAGCGTCTCGTTAAAGTAACTCGATAAACTTTAAAATGTTGATACAATTTTACGTTCCTTTTCGAATTGATGTAAATTCTGTCGTATTTTTCATTCGGTGCAATTAATTCACACTGCGTTTTATGTATGTGAATCAAATAAATGTTAATTGAAATACATTAATTGTATTAATAGTGAATAGTTTTCTAAATTCATTTCTATTTGCAAGTGAACGGTAAAGTACTAATAATAATTAAATTATCCTACAAGCATGTTTATCCTGAATTATTTATTCGGTTCCATTATAATTGATTATCTCAGATAAAATTAATGCAAGTATCGACATTAAAACCATTAACACTTTAAAGGAAAGTGTTTAATATAATCAATTGAACTAGTGTTAAACGAAATCCGCGCGCTATATTGCATTTCCTCTATCCCTCAAGTTTGTCTTACTCATTGTTTAACGGATTCTGGAGGAAAACTGAAGTTTATTTGAGATTCATTCGATTGCGCGTGTTGCTCGCCAAGTAGAGCGTTCCGCGACCACAAAATGCAATTATCGACCGCTGTCTGCCGCAGCTATGCTCGAATTGCATTCCAATGCTTCACCGAAGTTGACCCATCCTTACGTTGTACTAGAAATTTTAGCAAGCGCTCCTAAAACAAAATTTTCCCTATCTAAATAATTGCGCAAGCTTATTCATGAGCGAGGTATTATTTGTCAAAACATCTTCGTTCAAACAGTTATGCATTTGACTAAAATAACATCTAGTACAGTCCCCAATTGAAATAAAATTCATTTCCGTGGGACTCACCTCCGTCATACGGACTACTGATATCCACTTAATCGGCATGTTTTTCTGTACACAAAAAGTGCGGTAGTCACTTCCTAGGGGTATGGAGGGGGGAGCTATGACGTAGCAAAGGTGGCCGTCGGGCCATTCTATTGTGCGGTATATCTAGATAACTACTGGACCGATTTACTTATAAAGGGTGTCAATTGAAAGATAATTAAATAAACATTATTTGATTCCTAAGATTCATTAATGTAAAACTAGTACCAACTGAAATATTTTCAAAAAACAACATTTTATGAAATATATATTTTTTTTAAATGCAAAAATCTCGGTAACCGTTAGAATTATGAGAATTTAGCTTATTATAAAACATATAGCTACTTTTATCACCTTTCTAATAAACCTTCAATAATGACAATCGAGCAATAAACAACGGAACTACAGCCTATTAATTGAGCGTCGGTAGCGCCAAATTAGCCCTATGTTGGTATGAATTATCTTGAAATTATTCTTAAATATAATAAAATCGTAGGAAAGTTAAAACTGTACATTGAATATTTGTTTAAAAGTATACTTGGGGTGTGATCTACAATAGATACCGAACCCAAAATTATAGTTTTTAAAATTTTTGTCTGTTTGTCTTTATGTATGTCTGAGCTAAACTCAAAAAAGTACTGTATGGATTTACTTCAAATTTGGAACAGAGATAGCTTGAGACAGAAGGAAGGTCATAGGGTAGGTTTTATTCCGGAAATCCCACGGAAACGGGAACTATGCGTGTGTTTCTTTGACTATGCGGGCGAAGCCGCTGGCGGAAAGCTGTTTAAAATAATATAATTCTGAATAAAAAGTAGTTACGTCAATTTTTTTTTTTTAATTTCCTGATATTTATGTGAGCAGAAACGTATTACTTACATAGATAGTATTTTCAGTGTTTTTTCTGATGTGATCAGCATAATAAATAGCATAGGACAGCGCACTTTACTTGGATATTAATAAGAATGGTTTTTAGTATACTCAATACAAGGCTAAAAATTAATAAAAGATGTTTTTTTATCTAATTTTCATCGTCATTATTTTGATCAATATCTTCTACATAATAAAACTGGTAAAACATTTGTATCGGACGTGGCATATCCCTTCCAAGCACTTTTGTTTCATGTCACTACATACACAAGGGGATAAACGGCAACCAGCTTTACATTGACATGATAATATCACTTCGATAAATTGACTTTACTGATGAAGTAATTGGCAACAGTTGGTTGTCCTCAACCTTTTAGCTAGAGTCTATGGGTTCAGGAAGCGTGGGTCTTACTACGTTTGCATTCTGCCAATAAAATGCCTGGTAGGTGGCTCTTAGCGCATGCAGGCGAAACGCAAATCGTTGAACTTATCTAATTTTTGTATCAAGAATTCGATAACCTCAACGACGACTGCCAAAAACCAAGGCTGGTTATTAGAACTGACTTGTTCTGCTTGCTAGATGGAAAAGATTCATACACTCAACTGAAAACAAAGACCGTCTATCCGCTTTTCTATCAAAAGAAATATCCATTCAGGCATCAGAACTTCAAACAAAAGAATTAGATAACCTTAACGATTTGAGAGCAGCAATGTTCCAGAACATCAGAAAACTTGATAAATTACCCTCTACACAACAAGCTTCTCGCCTGCATGTGTTCCAGGCATTTTATTGGCAGAATGCAAACGTAGTAAGACCCACGCTTCCTGAACCCATAGACTCTAGCTAAAAGGTTGAGGACAACCAACTGTTGCCAATTACTTCATCAGTAAAGTCAATTTATCGAAGTGATATTATCATGTCAATGTAAAGCTGGTTGCCGTTTATCCCCTTGTGTATGTAGTGACATGAAACAAAAGTGCTTGGAAGGGATATGCCACGTCCGATACAAATGTTTTACCAGTTTTATTATGTAGAAGATATTGATCAATATAATGACGATGAAAATTAGATAAAAAAACATCTTTTATTAATTTTTAGCCTTGTATTGAGTATACTAAAAACCATTCTTATTAATATCCAAGTAAAGTGCGCTGTCCTATGCTATTTATTATGCTGATCACATCAGAAAAAACACTGAAAATACTATCTATGTAAGTAATACGTTTCTGCTCACATAAATATCAGGAAATTAAAAAAAAAAAATTGACGTAACTACTTTTTATTCAGAATTATATTATTTTAAACAGCTTTCCGCCAGCGGCTTCGCCCGCATAGTTAAAGAAACACACGCATAGTTCCCGTTTCCGTGGGATTTCCGGGATAAAACCTACCCTATGACCTTCCTCATGTCTCAAGCTATCTCTGTTCCAAATTTGAAGTAAATCCATACAGTACTTTTTTGAGTTTAGCTCAGACATACATAAAGACAAACAGACAAAAATTTTAAAAACTATAATTTTGGGTTCGGTATCTATTGTAGATCACACCCCAAGTATTCTTTTAAACAAATATTCAATGTACAGTTTTAACTTTCCTACGATTTTATTATATTTAAGAATAATTTCAAGATAATTCATACCAACAAAGGGCTAATTTGGCGCTACCGACGCTCAATTAATAGGCTGTAGTTCCGTTGTTTATTGCTCGATTGTCATTATTGAAGGTTTATTAGAAAGGTGATAAAAGTAGCTATATGTTTTATAATAAGCTAAATTCTCATAATTCTAACGGTTACCGAGATTTTTGCATTTAAAAAAAAATATATATTTCATAAAATGTTGTTTTTTGAAAATATTTCAGTTGGTACTAGTTTTACATTAATGAATCTTAGGAATCAAATAATGTTTATTTAATTATCTTTCAATTGACACCCTTTATAAGTAAATCGGTCCAGTAGTTATCTAGATATACCGCACAATAGAATGGCCCGACGGCCACCTTTGCTACGTCATAGCTCCCCCCTCCATACCCCTAGGAAGTGACTACCGCACTTTTTGTGTACAGAAAAACATGCCGATTAAGTGGATATCAGTAGTCCGTATGACGGAGGTGAGTCCCACGAAAATCGTTATTTGAAGACTTTTTTACACTAATCTGAACCGCGATGAAATGGAAGTTTAAAACAATGACGCTCTAAAATAATCACATTAAATTGATACTAATTGATACGAGTAAGGAAAGTGCTTTGAGCAGACCGCTTTTATCCCGCGGAGCTAAGTCGTACTACATTTTTCTCTAATTTGCATTTCTACGTCACATTGGCTAGTTTTAATGGCTTTTCTTCGTTTCTCTTCCCCGTTGATTGTGTTATCTTGCTGGATCGTTATTTAATTTTCATTCTTAAGAAATATGAGATTTCGTAGTATTTCCGGGAGTTATGGAGCAGTATCACATTTTTTAATTAAAATTACCCGATTAACCCGTTTTAAAATTTAAGTTAATATTTACCCGATCCGCAATTATTTAACACGATAGTACAATGTACTGATAATGAGCTGAATTTATTTACTAGCCCGGGTTTATTTGACAAAAATGTCAAGCTTCTCTTGAGGGAATTTAGCAATGACTAGTCATCCGTTACTGTGGCGTTAAAAGCGGTTCTTGTTTAAATGCCTCCCTTGAGGCATCCATGAAATTGGGACAGCTTTGAGCGCTGCTTCGCCTGCAGTCAGATAATGTTTTACCTTTTTCTGTTTGACATTGTCTGTGTTGACCTGACTTTTAGGTTAACGCGTATTGATTCCTAATAAGGCTTGTTTTTTTATAGGTACAGTAAATAGTTTATAACTTTCTAGTTTAACATATTTAAAATTGTATATTCATATCTTAGATTTCAGACTTTGTAATTTTTGTTAAAATGTTTTCAAACGTCTTTCTAATCAAAAAGGGTGAACAATCAAACATTACGAAGCAATTTTTCATAAAGCCGAACAAAGACTGGCCTCAAAGGAATTTCAGTATGATGGGCCTCCAAATTAAATTTTGGGTATGAACACTCTATCCTCGTACAATATTAGTCTGACAATTTTAATAAAGGTATGATATTCTATGAAATACTTTTATATATTTTCTTTACGCAGTCACGTAAATTTTGTTCATTAGTGAGAAGGGCAGGCATTGCATTTAAACTGTCACAGTTGGACCCTAGCTTATGTATCGGCCTACTTGTTCGCCTACGCATCTCAGTTACACGTGCAAAGATACATACATCACCCCACAACTTATCTTAAAGCAATTTAAGCGCTGCACAAAGGTATTTCTTTAAACATACTACTAGTATTTTATTCAAAGCAAGCGCTCTTTTGCTTTTCCACACAAAATTTAAAACGATTCCGTCTATTTTTAGATTCCCGATACTTAAAACTGATAACGATTGTAAATAGGTTGTAAAGAAACTTTGTTAAGCTGTTTATTTAAGTCCAACAAAGTTTCCTAAAGCAATATTGAGTTAATAAATTTCACGGAAAAGTATAAAACAACAAAGGTTGTGTTCAATGATAAATTAAAATGCTTGCAACTCAATTAAGCTAATAGTGTCTGTAGTTCCAAAAATAATTTAGAAATCATTGTTCTGTACGGACAAGCCAGCTGCGAATATAATTTATATTCCACAATGGCACAGTCTGGTTTTAAAAGTTAGTCATCAAAATATTCAGTTGTTTCACAGTGTTTACAAAAGTTTAATAGGCCTGTCGCCAGTAAAATACGATGATGTATGTGCGTGCAATTTAGTGAACAAAGCGTCCTCGCTCGCTGTTTAGTCTCTACTTTTTAAACGCTTTGAACAAGCCTTTTAAATACATACTATGTTCACACATTTACAGTATATTATAACTCAACAGTAACCGAGTGGTTGTCACTTACAGTTTTACAATAACTGTCCTTTATATGGAGTTATTTATTGCCCTTTAAATTACTCATTAATGAAAGGAAAATTATGTGCAGATGCGCTTATGAGCATATATTGAAATTTAGAATATAAACGAATATATAAAACATGTTGGAAATACTTGCAATTGTAATGTCTTAAATTAACCGCAAGATAATCGATCTTCAATATACGTTCGCGATGCGTAGTGTAGAGCTTAAAAAATTAACATAACAAAAACAGGCTTAAAGTTGCAGCGACACAGATAAAGCCTTCAGTTACGATCGAAACGGCAGGCGACGCGGGCGCCGGGAACTTTTACACATCTATACGAGCCGAGATCGCGAACGATATTACGATTTATGCAATTTAGAATTTTGCAATTATACAATAAAATAATGATTTATAATATTCATATCACCATTTGCGTTAAAAAATCAATATGACACGGATTTATAAATTAGTAGTATTCATATTTTTCACGTTGCTATTAATATTTCCTGCACACTCCCAATTTATTATAAAAGGCAAAGTAAAAAAGAGGAATACCATAATAAAAGTTGAGAATAGTTTTTCACCGACGTGCTACAACGTTTCAGTTTTGGAAAATGTCGACTCGCTAAAGCGGCTCGTGTATTCCTCGCGATATATATTTACGGGGAAAATTTCGCGCGTGCAAACGAGAAAGCGCGGGATTGAAAAATCGAAAAGGAGTGTTTTTAAAGTGCTCGTGCGACGAGTTTTAAAAGGTGACATAAGTGTGCTTGGTGATCTGTTCAATTTCGAGAGGAGAACACGTAACTCGACGGATTTCGCGTATGTGGTCGAAGGAAGCGGTCGGAAGGGGCCGTGTGTGTCGCGCGGCTGGGCGGCTATATTATTCGCGGAGCGGTTGTCTTCGCCCGTCAAACTTTTGATAGACCCTGTCCCTTTAACTCTTGATAGAGTTCGCCGAGTCAAATTGGCTATAAAAGGTAAAACGCTTATGTACTTGTAGTTTAGATTTACATTTAGGTTAGCATAAATCTCATTGCTTATTGAAAAAAAATTGCAAGTTAATAATGTACTTGTTTTAATATGTAATTTAATTCGGTTAAATAATGTGTGCCTCAAAACATATTATTTATCACAACAATGTAACCTCAACTAACTAACACTAATAGGTAAAGCTTCTGAAATAAGTAAATATATTTACAACCATACAGCGTACTAAACCTTCAAAGAGGTTTATTATCCATATACAGCCAGAGAAGCTATCAATAAACCTCAACAAACATTGAAATTGATTTGTTTGCCATCTCAATTAACGTCGGGACAGCGTCATGCACAGACATTATAATTAAATTTTCATTACTCTAACATGATAAGTGCATCCAAATCTGGCTTTATACAATTCACAGATTTCACGGTGAGACACCGGCGGCGTTTTATCTTAAAGATGATTATCGGGTGTGAATTGTTTATACCAAAGGTGGACTGCAGTTATAAAACCCTTCAGAAATAACTTGTCCTTTTATGGACGTGACAATTAAAAACACATTTGAATTCTTTGTCACGGTGCGGTGAGTTTGTTTTTTTAACCATTGATGTGAAACCGGTAGCTTGATATTAATCAATATTAGAAGAAAAGGTACACAAAGTAACTTTAAGGTATAAGCGACTTATGGAAACCATTTTAAAATAGAAACAAAAACAGAGAAATATGAAATTTCCATAAATAAAATATATCCATAAACGTAATTGACGCAGTCTACTATATAGTTCCCATAAAAATATAATATCATATCCGACCTAGTACATTCCCACATCAAGGTAACATTTGAATTATAGACGCCGTCTACTGGTTAGACGAAATGTATTCGTAGAAGAGACGCGTGGGCGGAGTCACCGTGTGAAAACAAACCAAAAATTTATATGACAGCATTTTACGATACAGAAAAATATGCGTTGTAAAATCATTATAATTATGATCGATTAGTTCTAAGAAATGTGCCGTAAGAAATAGGATTTAAAAATAATAAATATAGCGGACGCTCGACGAGATAATCCTTTACCGTCGTAATAACTCAACATTTTATTCTTTAAAGATAGGCAAAACAAGAACTAACAATAGTTTTATATTTCCTCTATCATTATATTCGAAACAAAAGTTAAATGAGATAACAAATCGATTATTTGATAGAGAGCCTCCGGAAAAGATTTATTGTAATGAAGACAAGGTCTATGTCAGATAAAAACAAACCGTTGTACTGGGGCCGATCCTTCGGGATATGTCGCGACTATCAAGTTTATCGGACCACCAGCGTCGCTAGGACTGCCGCGACAAATTTATTGACACTCTTTCAATTAAAGCTATTGTTGCCGCAAACGCACGCACCGATCACAACAGAATAAAACACGATAACTCGCAGCGTGAATCTGTAATGCGTCTCCGGATATCGTTCGCCGCCCGCTCTATGCGCCGTAAAAGGAGATTTATTAAAACTATTTGGAAACTGATTCGATCGAAACCAAACGATTTGACATTTAGATAAGAGTTCAAAATTTATTTTTCCCTCGGTTGCGTCGTTTCGTCGGAGTGACAATGGAATAAAAAGGTTATAAAAATGCGACGGTCGTGGCCGCTCGCCCACATCCCACGGGCGTTGTCAAATGTTCATGCGAGTGAGGTTCATATCGACCCGGAGCCAGGGCAGAAGGCAGTCGCGGCCGCCGCTGGCAGATAAAATGCGACGAGTGCGTTATTACGAGCCGCCGATACTCTCAAGCACGTGTAAATTTCTATGTGAGAACACGGCAGATAAGCTGCATGCGTGGGACGGAGAAAATACTGCGACCGCGCAGCCGGAGGCGCCATAAACTAGTTGCGACCGTCGCTTTATTCTTCAACTAATTGGCTAATAGAGATTCACATGAAATATGGCTACATTAAAACAAAAAAGCGAGCATATGAAATCGATAACGGTCTTATTTGAGCGTGAGAGTGGATATCACATTTTAAGGCAAACATAAACCACTTCAAAGTGTCCATTGTAAGTGAAGGATTTATTCTTTCAAAAAATGATTGAGTTTCAATTGTTTGTTCAACAAATGGGCAATTTTACTGAAAATGTGAATTCCACATTATTTAAAATGTAATTTTGTAAGTATATCTTGGAACATATAGGAAAACGCAATATATGTATGCACTTAGTTAATTAAATATTTTCAAGTCTTTCTAGAAATCACACGAGCTGAGAATTCTTTTCTCAGTGGTATAAAACTTTATCTAAAAGAAACTTATGGACAAATTGAACTCTATCTACATACATTTTAGATAAATTAAATTTTAGGCCACGTGTCCTGCGAGCACACAAGATGACATTTTACGACGATCCTCAAGACCGTGTTGGGGTTATGACTATAATTCAGTTTTATGAAACCCCTTTCAGGTAACAAAGTGTATATTTCTAAAGTTTCACCATAATTCACGTAACTAAGTCAATAAACTGGTTTTGTCACACGTTATTTGTGTACATAACAAAGTTTGGGGCGGAATTACCTACTATTCAAATAGCCTTCGAATAGCCTTGTAATTCTTTTGTCTATTGTTCCATTTAAATTAACGAAAATTGAATCGAAATGATTGTTTCAAGGTAATTTCATGCTTGAGGAATAAAGTTCAATTAAGTTTGAGTGTTATGATGTACTTTAATCATTTCCATTGTTTTACGTAATTTAATTTGAACTTTGAAACTTCGTTAGGCTTTCATAGGAGTTTTATGGATCTATAAATGCTGTAACAATCAGAGGCAACGTTGGCATTGTTTTATGAAGTTAGATCTCTATTTGAGCTTATTACTTGTATAATATTTCATTTCACAACTCGACTAAGAAAAGTGAAAATTCAATTAGATTGTATGATGTTGACCGAAAAGTTTTCAGTTATAACACAAGATGTTTGCGCTATATTTTCTACATTTTCTTTAGTCTTGCACATGTTATCTATTATTGTTATTACGTAAAATCAGAATTGAAATCGATAAAAAATAAGATTAAAAAAGACGTGTGGCACTCGGAGACTGCCGCGGTAAAGCTATTGCATGCTATGCCTTCAAGCCACACCTCCGTGCCCGTCGGAGTGGGGAGCGTGAGGTTTTTTCGTTACGGAATTTCTGGATTCGGTCCCCGCACTCAAGGCCCGCGATAGAAGCTATGCAATAGCTTAAAAACATGATGTTTCTTATTATTAAAGCAAATGTAGAAATGATTAAGCATTTTTTGTTAAGATGTAAGAAACAATAGAGTATGATAAATATAAGCAGCTTAATTTTTTACTGTACCAAAGAAAACCCAAAGTCCTTTTGAAAGGTTGAAATGGTTTCAAATCTCATCTCATCTTTGTTCGTGTAATGGTATTGTTTTTTATACTTAATTACAACCTGAAGCCTTATAACGGAACGGAATTTTAATAAGCATAATAATCTTGTGATATTCCTACGCAAGTCGTTGGCATACTTATTTTCAGTGCAAATGGTAAAAGAAGGAGGATCGTAAAATCTTGTTACGACATAGGGTGCCTTCATCGTAAAGTGAATCGGCATTGGTTGGCGGTGTCGCCACAGCCGAATGAAATTGTACACCACAATACACTTTGTGACAAGCTCTCGTTAATGTCTATAAACTAAGCGATTTCCTGTTTCGGCGTTTTGGAGACAAAGTATCCCTTTAAAATAACACGTCGTCTTTAAAATGATGGATGCTCTAAGCCCTAAGGTACATTTAGCATCTAAAGTTCGTTGAATTTACAGCTGTTGTACTACTATTTAAAGAAAGTAAAAACCTATAAACTACGGATTCTTAAATTGTTTGGATTCAAAATGTTATCTTTTGACATCGAATATTTAATGAATGAGCCGTTTAAACATTTTTTGTTTGATGCGGTGGCAGGTAGCAGGGCGTTTGTTTTTTGTGGGTTCACGTAACCGGAGTATTTCCGGAATCTTAGATAACTATAAGAGACAATCATTTATGATTGTGTGTAGCGTTGTATAATAAAGGATCAAGTTTTAATTTATTGCCTTTTAATTTATAATTATCAATAGCTTCAAATATATCGGATTAAGACACGCATAAATTGAAAAGTAACGTATTTAGGAAAAGAGAGCAATAAATGTGTACGAAATAATTTTAACTATAAAATTAATAAATAGTTGTGGGTTTTTAAAAATCAGAATTTTTTTATAGATAATGTGAAGATATAACTTCTTATATTTTTTTATGCTAAAAATTTTTCAAACTCTTTCAGACAGCTCAACTTATAGCGTACCTATCTATTTACTTAGTTATATCTATAAGATATACATATAAAACTAGGTCCATTGCGATGGCATCATCTAGCATATTAATAATTAATTTCTGACACCCACCATCTTAAAATATACAATTCACTTAACAATAAAGCGGGGGCAGAGATATATTGTAGTTATAAATGACGCAGCTATAGTTTGTTATTTTGCTCATCATTGTCACTGTGTTCGATATTATTTCCTACGTATATTTCCGCTGTTTCCAATGTGTATTATATTCTTTTATTATACCTATTTCACACTAGATCATCATCATTTTTATTACAATAAAACAGATGCCTTTAATTCAAATTGAATAAAACAAACCGAAAACTGATGGTTTTTATTAAGTAATTATATTGTTTTATTTTTGACCCATTAAATTTATTACATTATACGGTTTTCCTATTTAAAGTAAAAAGTGAACGGAAATATAGAATTACTACATTGACTGTATCGATGGTAAAATTCCTAAAGGAGACTATCCATTTAGATTTTAACCCATAATATAATGGATATTGGGCGCCTGACCTAAAAATTCGATGAAGTATGAGATTTAATTTATTGTCGTCCCCTCGTATTCGCGTAGCATACCTGCGATCGGCTGTACCACCCTTTTTAGAAAAACCTATGAAGCAATATATTATCAGTATTTTTTTAAAAATCGTCCAGTACCAAATTATATTTTCTTTATTTTTAAATGCTTTAACAGACAAACAACGCTTATTAGTAATTATTTTACTATTCAATTGTACGCTTACACTAAATTAAACTAACTTGAAAGTGGTTTCAATATCTACATTTTGCACAGATTTGGGTTTTACGATTTATGAATTTTGTCTCATAGAAACATACAAGGACACCATCTTAACAACAACACTCTCAAAAAAGGATCCGATAGCAAACAAAACGTTAATCGTATAAGCCTTTGTATAACCATCTATTGTAGTCCCCAACAGAATTGGCTTGTTTAGTCGAAAGCAAAGTCTTCACTTGGTAAATAATACAAGTAGAAGCGAGCTGGAGGCTGACTTTGCCAAGTTATGTTTGCGTGTGTCGGCGCAATGTTGACAATAGCTCTGTGCGGAGAAGGTACGTGTATTACGAACTACGCAAATAACAAAATTATTTTTACAAAACAAAAACATGGAGAGCCATAAATTATTCCTAAAATGTTTACTCGTGTTCGCATAAATTAAAAGTAAATGAAATAACATAATGCTTGTTATTTTTCCTGCGGTATGTGGAAACCCTTATTGTTTTGGTAACATAGAGTAGGCAGGAGCGGCTTATTGTAAATAATGTAATTATCTTCCGCTTACGAATACCGTCATCTCGCTGTACACGTAATGGATGTCTATTAGTCAACATAGGTTTTGGCCATAGATTTCCAGGACGATGTATTGGCGCGTCCCGAATCCATCTGACCTATCATCAGGCTATCCGTTTATATCAATTGATTTCCATATAAAATCGACCGTTTATTAAAAGATCAATGCTCGTAAAGACACAGCGAATTTGCGAACTTGCATTTGAGATTCTTGGTTGTACTTCTATAGTGCCTCTTTGAATTCTATCTTTGGGAGGGTTGAAGTCATCAAAAATGCGTTGGAGATAATTTTCGATGACCTTCTAAAATGCAGTCCAGTGCCGTTATGCACTTAACCCAGTTTTATTTATAGACGAGGTATTTCTTGAAAAAATCAATCTTAATTTCGATAACGTTCTGAGTGGGCAGACTTGCTGCTAGAGGAGAGATACGAGGTAAGGCGATTTTATTATTGTATATCTACCTACAGTATCTCTACCTACAGTAGTGAAATTTGTCACACTGAGAAATTGTTCCACATACGATTGGACTTAGTTTAAATACACTACCATTAAAAAAACCATTTGCTACAATAATACAAATGTGATTACTGACTTCCAACTTAAAAGATCGTCTATTTATATTAAATGGGAGTTTCGTGCGACTCCTATAACAGTATGAAATAATAAATTGCTAAGTGCCAAGTATCGACTAGAAACTCGAAAGATTTGCAGCAGCTCTTTGTGGAAGTTGTAATAGTTCAGACATGACCTCGACTTACACGTTTTAAGTTTGTTCAAAGATCGTAAATAAGATACGTTTAGGAATCTCTCCTTTGTTAGACGCTGCATTTTCTACGCTTTACTTTATGACGTCGAGTGAAAATGATAAGATTTGTTATTCTGGAAAATCGTCGGACTACGTTTTATAGTAATGTTGCTGCTGTTTTAGTATTATTGAATGTTTCAACTGCTTCGTTACTGTTAGTACTGTCTTCTTAAAGATTTTTTATTTGAAAAGTTGACGTACCTTTCATAGATAAATTATAAGAAAATTTTAATATTTAAAAATAAAAAACTAAGAGAGTAAATAATACTATAATACTAATTGTACAATTATGAACTAATTAGATTCCATTTTTAACAGTTGGATAAGTAACTATAACATAAAGCAGCATTTTAAAATTTTAAACAAGAAGAGAAGAAATCTGTAAAAACTTTAAAAACATCAGTTCCATTACACTGTAACAGCGGGAAACCTCTAACCGCTAACCCTTACATCATAACTAGATTTATTTGGTCTATTTTAAGGGACAATGCAATTACCGCCGTATTTACACCCCAACGTGCCCTTTATGTGTGGTATGTCTAAATAATAGTGTTAGGTGAAATCAGGGAATATTATCGGACCCTCAGTGGCCGTAAACATGTAATGGGTGAAGACATGTGCAGATTGCGGCCGAGATACCGATAAGGTTAGTGTAACGGCAATAAGGTTATGCTCGAGTGACAATGAGGCCTTTATGTCATTTTAATCGGGGCTAAAGCTGGTTTGTGTAACGTGGGTGGTTCAGTTCCAAGGTTTCTAATTGTAACTTTGTGGTCAGTGAAAGTCGAAGTGCAGAAGTTAGAAAATCGAATTTGACAATGTTCTTTGGATAAACAAGGATGTATAGTTTGCCGCGGCTAAAGTTTTATTTGGGATCAAAGCGATTACTTGATATATTTTCTTATTACTTCGCTTCAGTCTATTTCATTGTAGAATGGCAATCTATTCTCATCGTTACGTTCAATGTTATTAAAACATGTAGGTGAGTGGCCGCGTGAATAATGAATGAAATATATACCCTAGTTATAGCACATCTTAATCTGCTTGACTGCGAAACTTCCATCCATAGCTAATTGCTCTACGTGCTTTACACTTTAACAATGGGTTTGTTAGTTTAAAACTTGTCTACGCTCGGTGAGTTACAGTACCTGCTATTTTGTTATCTGCATATTTTGCGCTTTCAATTATGAATTCGCCGGCAGCAACTAAATAATTGGCTTAAATTTTAGCGGTGTCACGTGAAACAGCTCAACAAATCTAATTATTGGTGTAGTTATAACTATCTCATATTCTATTTTTTTGCGGTGGTTTTTAAAATTTATTTAGTTATATATTCGTTTTATAATACTTTTTTGGAACTCAATTAATTTTACATTCAAAAAAAACATTTTCATTTTAGTAACTTTAAAGCCAAATGATTGTTCAGTCAGGTGGGAAAGGCACGCACACCTGCTCACTGGAAGTGTTACATAAAGAGACTTACAGCTGCCAATAAATCAGTCGCAGTATATCATTTCTGTAGTTCAATAGAAAAGCGTAGAGCAATAATTAATAGCACTGTTAAAGTGATCAGTTAGACGAACTTATTACTCTTCAGTCAGGCGCCGGCCGTTACATTCGCCGGGTTTATTACAGGCAATGCTTTAAGCGTTCACTTAGAATACGAAAATAAATTTAGCTGCTCTTAATTACGAACGGTAATAATTTGTATGCAAACCACTTGTGATAATTGGTTTTTAGCCTGTTTTCTCGCTGTAACTGAATCTGGAGTTGGAAATGCATTAACATCGTTCAGCGCACCTACTTTCAAAGTATGGTCTCATATTAAAATCCATGAAAGTATTAAATTAAAGAGAGTTCTTGCTTCAGTTTACATGTATTAAATGACTTTAGTTAATCGTTGTTATTGACGCTACAAGATTTTAAATGCACTAATAGTAAAATACCATTAATATTCTGACATAATATATTATGCTATTTTATTACTTTGATAGTGGCTATAAAAGAACCATGACATCAACAAAAGCATTTTGCTCTTTGGGAAGACCCTTAATTGCATACCGATATACATTATGTACGGAGAGGGTCCATAAATATTTCCTAGTTAATCAGCGTGTCCACTACAGCTTGCGGTACGACACGGGTCCGCCCACGCGGTATGCCAAGTGGCGCCAAGCATAGCTACATGGGCGGTTTGTTCCACTTAAAGTCCATTTGCAGAGTCAAATTCCTAAGAATCATACTATTTTCCTCTTCCAATATATTGCCCTTGTTATCAGCTGTTGTATATTATCTGTGACGTTCCCAGAATAGCATCGAGATGATCATTATCTCATGGGAACTACGACAAACACTTGACAGGGCATTACAGTTCAATTAGATTTAGTTGCGTGACTGTTAATTACAGATAACTTTTTAAAAAAGCTTTCATTGGATGTTATAATAAACTAATCAATAAGAAGTTAAAGGTAAACTTATGGTAATTTCCAATGTATAAGTTTAATCTTTATTGTTAATGTTTGCCAATTTTTTTTACCAGCAGCACTAAGCTGGTGATTTATTTAGATTTAAAACTTTTTTAAACACTATATTGCATGTGCACATTTATTCAATTACATTAGCAAATATTTTCCAGAGCATGCATTTACAAACGCACCTAGATTAACACACATACATCTATACTAATATTATAAAGCTGAAGAGTTTGTTTGTTTGAACGCTCTAATCTCGGGAACTACTGGTCCGATTTGAAAATTTCTTTCAGTATTAGATAGCCCATTTATCGAGGAAGGCTATAGGCTATATTATACCATCACGCTAAGACCAAATAGGAGCGGAGCAACGCGGGTAAAGCCGCGGGGCACAGCTAGTAATGGATAAAAGTAATTAAATTTAACAGTAAATTCGCCTGAATAAATAATCTGTTATACTGTAGTTAGTACACATGTAGCTATTTATATACATTGTGGCATTAAGAATGAAATGAGAGCCATTATAAATTGTATGAGAGCGAGCTCTAGTTCTGTGAAACCGATTTGGCGAAATGCTTTACAATGCTCCTCAAAAGTATCGTTCTCGTGATCCTGGGGATCTAGGCGCTTTATTTGCTACGTTGACATTTATATTGTGTTTCTATTTCATCTTCAATCTCGTTTCTGTAACATGTTTGCTTGAATATGTACATTGGTAAACTCTTTCGTAGGGATGTACGTGATAAAACTACATTTTTCAGTCATGTGAAAAATATAATTTTATCATAAACATAATATATTACAATAACCTATTTGAAATGATCCCAAAATATGCTTCTTAACGTTAAATTTGATGAACAGTAAAACCATCTAAAATTCTTCTTTAGTGTTATTTTAGTTCAATATTAGTTCAAATTTCGTTAATATGGAGTTCCATATTTACGAAATTTGACAATAGTTATTTTCAATAAACATTGTTTATCCATACATTTCTAATTCCTTCATATTTTATTCAATACATAGAGCGTATTCCAGTGAAATGACTCAGATTCGTGACAATTTCACGAAATCCCTGCCGTTTCCATTAACCTTCTGTGTATTCAATGGTTTTGAAATTAATTTAAATTACATACTGCTTATCTCCTATTACATTGATCGGTCTTAGTAATCCCTTTATTTAATTACCTTTAAATTAATTTTATAAAGTTAATGGACGCGAAAATTATCGCCAAAAATATTATATTATGCATCTTTCAAATAACAAATGATAAATCTTATTGTTATTATTAATTATGGTAGGTATTGTATGATATTTATTTTAATTATTTAAAGTACAATAAAGTTTTTGTTTAAATCCATTATATTCACTTTATCGGATATTTCGTGAGTAAATACGATAAAGAATTGAATGAATTAAATTTACAGCGTTTACCATTCAATTTGATACATATCTGTACTGGCGCTAAGAATAATTTACGAGCATTTCGGATTAAATACACAATTACAAAGCCCACAATTTATAGTCAGGCTTGGACTATCATCTCTTATCATATTTATCTTTATCCAAGGTGCAATTAACATGTGCCTAAGTACTGTTTGAATATCCCTAACTTAATTAAAGCTCTCAGTTTACCTTATCCAAATATTGCAGAGTCAAATGTTCGAAGTTTCGAGAAGTTATCTTCAAAGTTTGGCAATCTACCTTGTGGGATGGGCCGATCTCTCCTCGAATAGACCGTTAAGTAGACCAAAGTAGACTGTGGCACGCGAAGGCTTTCCGCAAAATCGATGAGTAGTTTTCTAGATGTTGCAAAAGGTCCTTATGCTTAAAGTAACGGGCGATACAGCTGTCGACTGCCACTGGGCCCCTTTACCGCATTTCTCTGGATACACAACTGGTGCACGAGTAATTTCGTTTTTGCATAGCACCGCAGCTTCATTTTAATTCCATACCGGCAGCGTGAACGGTCAGAACGGACATTACAAGCAAATGCTGCCCAAACAGAGAATTTAAAATGCAATCTATGCGAAACTGGAAGATAAATGGTGAGAACGTTTAGTTCAAATCTGAACTGCTCCTCGGTGTCGCGTTAGGGTAACAAAAACACGTCAGCAGTGAATTGCCTTCATTAACTCGGTGAAAATTAGCGAGCGTTAGTTTGAGTCGCAGTTGCAGGAGGTTAGCCACATGCAAGTCATTATGCGGACGATCATTGATCAATTAATTACGCGGAGGTTGGAGTAGCGGAAGTGTTGCGGAGTAGATCGCTGCCGACTTCGCTTCACAATGGACGCTTCGCTCCGCTTTTAGTGCTCCCAACTTAGATTTGTTTTCATCGAATCTCATTTGATTGAATCGATTGAATGGATTTTCTTGTTCAAACTTGATTACCTATAGTGTTTTGTATCCCAGCTTCTGTTTGCATATTTTCATGGGCCCTATGATTAATACTATGTGCAAGGATCCTCTTTCATATTATGGGTACCGAATTTCATGACAGTGGTTTATATTATGACCTATCACCTATGGACAATAGCAAGTTTGTTTGAACATCTTTAGATTTACAAAAATTGAAGTTACGCTTGATAGATTGCAGACAAAAATAATTAGATGAAAAAAGATTTCACGAAAGGACCCCTAAGCATGTTTAGAGGCTCACAGTTTGATATGATAATTTTGAGCAGGTTAAAAATCTCTAGAACTATCTTATGCATCTCCTAATGCAATACATTATCTCCTCAAGTAGAAACTAACAGCAAAGGGTGCATAAAATGTGAAAAATGTGTACCTACAAACAATTTATTGCATCACAAATTAAAATCTATTTCCATACAATATGGTAAATGGTTTATCTTAAAGACACCCGTTGTATTGTTTGCTTTTAATTAAAAGAATAAAAATGAATAGCAAATTGATTATCCACTCGAGTTTGCGTGTTAAAGTGTAGATAAGAGGGTTGTAACACTCCCTGGAACACGGCGGGGCTCGGTGGTAGTCGGTTAAGGTCGTGGTTGCACTTAAGTCAGTTTGCCCCATGATTTATTATGTGCAATTAGATGAGGAAAGTCGTTTTGATTTAGTTTTCTGTATTTTCAATGGTTAGACAATTTGTTTTTGTGTGATGGTATTAGTTTTAATAGATTGACTTGCATACGCAGTAGATAGAAATAAGAACATTAAAATTAATACATTGTTTTTAAATATAACTCAAAACCACATGTATTTTTTGACTTTAATTGAAAAAGTTACGTATCGAAATACACATGGTTTATCACTCATCCGTCCGCGGCTCGTTTTCTTTCGAAAAAACCGCATAGTCCCGTTCCTGTGGGATTTCTGGGTCTCCAGCTACCTACATACCAAATTTCATTGTAATGTAAAGGTTCAGTAGTATTTTCGTGAAAGAATAACAAACCTCTATCCATCCATCCTCACAAACTTTCGCATTTATAATATTAGTAGGTAGGATAGAGCGTGCGTTTGCAAATGGTCACTTTAACCCGCGTAAAACAAACCGTTAAAAATTCCAAATATATCCGTACATGAATTTCTTCACAGCGAAGGAATAAACTATTTCCTATGTGTTCCGCACCTTAGGTCGGGAGGTTCTATAATGCATCGTCTGACCGATAACAAAATGTCAGCGAAGACGGCGGCTATTCATTTGCTTATTGGTTTTGACCGGACGACTCTTTTGAATGGTCTTCGCAGTTTTTTTTGTCCTTGTTTATATAGAAAATATTTCCGTCAATTCATTGTGGATTTTATGAATAGAGTTGAATTTTTAATTTGATTTTTATTCAGTTCGAGTGAGGTACTCGTATTTGTACGTGTTTTATTTGACGGTAATCTATTAGTTTCTAATATATTGAGCTAAGATTTTAGAGAATAATGATGACAAAATGAGACTGAAACATTGTATGTAATGAAAACTTTCTTTAATCGAAGGCTAAATTACTTAATCCCTAAGTAAAAGCTTTAAGACAAACAACATCCCTTTAGTGATAATATGAGATTAAATGTAGAGCGTTGGTCATGATAAAACCATTAAATTTGTGAATTAATAATAAAGTACTAAAAGCTTAACTATAATCTAATACTGTTATGCCGTCGTTATATTACTTAATAACATGGCGTTTCGCGCCGCAAACTCCTTTTAGTGTATCATTAATAAACAATCACGTACTGGTTTCACTTGGATTCTATAAAATATATGGGTGTTAATTATTAAGCTCAATACTAAATTTTTCCGCTGCAACTAGATCATTGAAACGTAAGCTTGTGTTATAATTATACGAATCAGGGTTTCCTACAACAGAGTGTTTCTTATTTTTATTAGGGTTGTAAAAGGGATATGGATTACTTTATAGAGCTTTGTCCTCGAAATGATCTTGTTTCTCTATCTTTTTTTTATCAGCGATGTTTCCAAAATTAATCAAATCGGATAATAAAATGCTTAACATACATAATATAATGCTTACAACACACTACATACTATATGTGTGTTCATAAAAAAAGGTTTGAAGAAAAATCACCAAATCGAAAGTACTCTATAGGTCGAATTAACAAACGATTAGGTACATTGGACGTGCTCGTACAATTTAAGTCGCACACAGGGTCTAGTCCATTGGTATAATCCGGCCCATCTATTTCAAACTCTGGGTTACCACTGCGACATTTCCCATCGAGGTCAATAACACATTTACATACGATTACGCTATGGGGTTCTAAGGACCTTAAGCTAGGTATGTGCTACATAAAAATATGTAGGTACAAAGTCCGTAGTAGCAGTTTCTAATTGTAGAGAAAAGTTCGTTTTTGAAATAGGTATGTAGTAATAGTTACATTTTCATAGATTTCACACAACATTTGATACAATACAATGAATCTTATCAAAACTATAATCTTGTCTTTAGCATTTTTTTTATTAGTTTGAAACTTTACAATTGTAAGGTGAATGTTATAAAACCATCAATAACTTAAACAATAATTTTCAAGATCAGTTTACATTGAAAAAATCTAAAAGAACAATAAATGTAAAAAATAATAACCGAACCAAAATGAAGTCAGTTTAAAATTGATTGGAATGTGATAAATTTATTTAAAAACGTAACGTTACTGTTATTTAAATCTGTTAAATCGAGTTACACTGAGATTAATGTAAAGGTTTCACGTTAAATTTTATCAGAGGCAAATTTATTCCGGAGGTACGTGTAATGTAATAAAATAAAGAATTGCATGCAATTATTTTATGAATAAAGTTGCATGAATTTAATTGTTCGGAGAATCAAACTAGATAGGAAGTTAACTCAAAGTTAGAGGGTTCCTTTGGCTCGATCATTGATACTAATAACATAGCCAATAGTATGTAATGAATACATTAGAAACAGTGATTTTGAAGGTTTGTTAAATGGATGTTGTTTACTTAAAACACAATGTTTATCTTGTCAAAATCTATATGTAAATCGCCATTGTTATGTTTTATACAAATAATAACAATTGAGTGATGTCTGAAACGGATGATTATAAATGTTGTATTCAAGAAGTGGTTAGGTCTGATTTGAGAGTGTGGTTAATTAAATTCATCGATAAACTAGAAACAATAAAGTAAAGTTTTGTACGAACATTGCATTCATTATGCATCAAAAAACCCAAACTGCTGCGGGAAAGTATCCTTTGAAAAAATAACAACAGGATTTTAATATATGTATTACTGATTTAGTATGTGATATTACTTAACGAACCTTACTATACTAGACCGCAAAAAAGTTAAATATTCTGCTAAGCTATGTGTATTTACAAATTCATACCTTTTGCGTGTTCAAACATCCATTTTCATAAATAAACTCGTGGTGTGAAAGGAACAAATATCCATCACCAAATGTAAACAGAATTTTAATTAACTTTCTCATTTTTACACAAAAATATTTACTTCAAAAATTTACGTTCTTCTAATGGTATAACATTAAGCGCTAGTAAAATGTACGATTAATTAATTATTTCAGGGATTATTTTGATTCAATTATGCTCAAATAGGGGATAAAAGAAGGCGTCTCGCCTTGTGTTTATTGCGTCCCAAAAACATCGAATGTAGAAATTTATCCAAAAATTCACAGAATCTCAAATTAAAATTACCATTTGTTATTCTATGAAAAATATGTAAAACTATACTCATATCAAAAGATTATAAATGAAGTAATCTGTAAGATTTGTAAATTAATTTTTGGTTCTAGAATCAGGTAAAAAATCATAATATTTTGACATAGAATAAAGAACAATTGAGTTAACTACCTCTTATGCTATTCATCGATCGAATTATAGTCATTGTAAAAAACTTAAGAAATTAGCGACCAACCCTCTTTCGAGTCATGAAATATTCATGAAAATTCACTCAAGCCAATATAAAAGTAACAAGGTCACATTATAAATCTCCTCAGCCGATTGCACTTCAGTAAGCGGGGACACCTTGACTATAATATGAATTAGTGGCAGCCTCATTAACCTACATAAGCTAGGTACCACTAGGTACTCAGATCACTATGGTATTACCAAGTAAATGAAGCACTCTCAGACGCGTCGCGCATCGGTGACATGAGCCAAAGCTTATGAACATAATATAAAAGTGAGCACGTAAGTATATAAGGTATACAGCCTTTTGAAAGTTCTTCATGAATTAATAATAATTGCAGCTGCGTTTCCCCTTTGCAATTAAGGGTGGTGTTATAAAGGCCATGGTTGCGACTTTGTAGTCGTAAACATAGGACAATATTGTTGCTTAGTAGGATGTGAAATTTTGCATTTTGTTTTAGGAATTTGCATTTTGTGAATATGGAAAATTAGGGTGTATAAAGAGAATTTCTTTTATTTATAACTAAGCTAAACAAATAACAACAGTATCGAATTACAATTAATGTTATACTTACATACATGTATATTATCTATCGTATATGTATAGCGCATAAACATCTCACGTCACATGATTAATTAACACGAAAATAACAAGTTAATTAACAAGTTTCATATAACTGTATACAAATCGTCTTTTCAAGGGTATATTTCAATACACAGTTTCCAAAAATAAGGTCGAATTGACGCAGAAAATCCATATTAAGTTTATGCCGAAACAATAAAACTCCTACACACAATATGGTTTCTCAAGAGCGCTGAGACGTCAATAAATTTTATTAAGTAGACGAGTGGCTATGGTAATAAAATAGAAGAGCATTTCGATAGAACGTCTAGAGGGTCCAGTTTGCCAAAATATTTTTTAAGAAGTCTCTGGTGGCGTCATAGGTACTCTGTGCTCTTACGGAGGCCGTAAAGTGCACGCGTTGCAAACCCGCGGGGAATGTATGTACGTTCCTTTGCGGCTCTACTGAAACGTATTTAATTTTACTAGAAAAGAGCACGCGGGATTAATATAATATTACTTAGCGTTATTTTAATTTCATTCTATCCTTATCTTTGTGTAAGCTCTAATATAAATCTGCAAAGTGAGATATTAAACACATTTGGGTAATACCGAGAGCAAATGTTCATCTAAAATTGTAGTTATATATCAAGACATTTATACAAAGTTAATTCACTTTAAAATTACACCAATTATGAAGCCGACGTCTATATTACTCGCAAGATGAGGTCTTGTTTTGTACACGTCGCAGATTGTCGACGATTTTCATAATTTACCGAGATCAAGCAATTAGCTAGCATCATTTCGCGAATACCAGTCTCATTGAACCATTCAATTAAATTCTAATGAGTTTAAATGTTAATTAGTAAATAGATTGCAAATTATTTTACGGATAACGAAAGAGAGATCAGTCGTTAATAAATAAATGGGATAATATTGTGATTTGTGAGATATGATAGAATGGGAAGCGCATTAAATTAATTTATGAATGGATTTTTTTTAGATTTTGTAATGTTATATTTTTGTTAAAACTGACAATTAATATAGAATCTTAATAGAGTCAAATGAATTGACTGAATGGTTAATGCTATATCTATGTAATTTAATTTTTAAAATTTATACTCGAGACTTTTTGACCAAACTATTTCCACAGTGGAAGGCGAGCCGATGCGACCGATGACAATATTATAAAGTCTCAACTCCATAGATGACCAAAAACGCATTAAAAAAACATTCGTAGTCTAGGATTTTTACCTACAAAATTGTAATGACACTTTAAAATATATGCTGTTTCCCTTTTTTCCCACAGGATGCGTCCTATTTAAGATTTAAAAATTTGTAAAACATTTTATGATACATTTTTATGAAAATGATAAGTTTTACCTACGCTTAACTAAAAAAAAAAAAATTACAGATAATATTATTATAGTTAAGGGTAAGGAGGAAAGGAAGGAGGTATATTAGACGCCTAGTATCTAATAATTATTCTGATTTTATTCAGATGGGAATATTTTATCGACATAAGTCCTACCCAAAGAACCTAACACAATATTGCAAGTTTTTATTAAAGAAAACTTTTCATAACTCATATTTAAGTTACCATTTATATTAATATAGAACGAAATAATATTTGCCAAAGCTAATTAGCTTAACTGTTCGTTCATGAAGAATGACGATAAAAGTCAGAAGTTCGTATCACGCCTGCTTTGTCGTATTCAAATATTGTTATTGCATTCAACTGATTAGAGCGTACCATTCACGATTATAATATTATATAACTCCTTTACGTGTTCCATTTACTTATAACAATTAAACGTATTCATAAAGTATTCATAAAAGCATTTCAAATTTTTATTCGCAAAACCGACTGATTTTGGCGCATGTTAAGATCAGTTCAAATGGAAACAATATCTAGAAAACAGAACCGTTTTGCAAGAAAAATACACACAACCCTCGAAACGTCAATAAATAAAACTGTTTTTAATAAAAGCGTCCAACTAGCGGCCCGATTCGCCGGCATATTGCATTTGAACGTATAAATTCGCTAATATGCCTGAACTCGTACGATAAGTCTAAAATCGCACAAGTTATTGTACGATCGGTATAATTCTTTGGATTTTTGACAGCGCAATCGAAGTTTTCCCGTAGGCCCGCCGTGCCTTAATTAAGATTGCGAACTTGCACCCGCCACCCTTGTCGTGCAACTATTGTTACCGCTAAATTAACTAAAATAAGTTCACTTACATGTTTCTCTTAACATAAGACCTTTAAATAGTTACATACAAGTCAATTATCAAATTACTTTCAACAAAAAGAAAATCTCAAGATATCATAATCGTAATGGCTAATTGAGGACCAAAATTAATTCCATTACGAGATTCGTTGATCAAAGTGCGGACATTCATACAAATCGTTTACAAAAAGGGGTGCCATTACGGTAATTTGGTGAAAGAGCTAACTTGCGCAATCAGCTAAAAAGAAATGAAGTTTTTATCGGCTGTCCGAGTGGCGTGTACGGCCGTTTCTAACGAACTCATTGGAAATTCAAATGGACCAGGACCGCCGCACCCTGTAATCAATAATATTACATGTACGTGCTTCCTGAAGCCTTGGCTTCCGAACCGCAGATAATGGAATGTCTAAGTAGTGCAGACAGATGTGAGCCATGTCGGATGTAATACAGATTCAGATATCAGTTAGTTTGTATTATTTTGCTGGATGAATGATATATTCAATTATTTAGGTAGATTTTCTGAATAAGATTACTGGCTTCGTGGTATTATTTGTCGTATTTTATGAACCTTTACGTATTGAATAATAAAAGTAAAGTAAATATAACGTGTATGGCTTGTAATCAAGATACATGCCAGATTACGTTTTCTTAACAAAATAAAATCGAGCATAAAATTAATTCTATTTTTACTACATACTTAATAACAGACCGTAGCGAATGATAATCGCCATAATAAAAATATAAAAAAAAGACTCGTTAATGACATGTCAAATTATGTTGTACAATAATTATAAATCGATTTGCGCAGGCGCCGCTGGTTCACACTTGAAGCTTATTTATATCATTGAAAGGTATGAGCGATAATAAACAATATCAAGGTTATTAAAATTGTTTCACCTTGTTCCCTTGCGCCAATCCCGTCGACGGACAACATATTACAAGGTGTAAGGAACTCCCTTATCTAAACTGACCTAATGAAGTGATGTTTCTTATAGCCCACGTTTAAAATGTTAACACATCTAGTTCTTTGAATTAAACTGTGGATTTAATGTGTTTGATAAGAGCCCAAGATATGAGGTATTTATTAATTTGCATTCGATTTTATGTTGCGATCGTTTCAGCTACATATATATTTCCAGACGTAGTAATTTCCAAAATAATTCTATAATCGTACATTTTTTCTCTCTTTTTATTATGTGGGTGTTAAGATTCAATGCGAAATTTAAGTGCGTCATGTATCTGTTTCTCAAATGTCCATTATGTATATTAATGAGACTAATTAATGTTTATGTGTGGGTATGTTTGTTATTTCGTAATTAAGACAAGATGCGTATATAAGTGGCATCTCATCAGCCATATTAATTTTTACAACACATTCCCCTAATAAACAACATTTTCCTCAAATATAAGGACATATAATAAATTATAGTATTATATACATGTTCTACTGCGAACTTATTCAACGCTCACCTTATATTTCAAATATTTTATGAGCAAGGGTATTAAAAATAAGTACATGACGTGGAATGAGAAACATAAATGGAGAGACATCTCAAGCAACAAGGTATTTTAAGTGTCTAGTTTACATTTATGATTACGCTAAAAGCAACGCTTAGCGAGAAGGTTATTTTCAATTTTGAATATTAATGCGTTGACAGTTATTTCCCACATTGCACTTCAATTAATACCTAGCATTTATACCGGGCGTCGACAAGAAGCAGAACGCAGTGAACGAAATAATTTAAGTCTAGAACTTATCGAAGTCCAGTTCTATTTAATTTCCAATTCAGATGTAAAGCAATTATGTAATATTATATATATCTTTCCGACGATAACGATACCATTCATGTAGAATGCGAAGAAAATTGCACTGACTAATGATCGTATCGTTTCTTGAATACAAATTTAGGTCTTTCAGCACACGGCAATGGTGACCTATTACTGCCATGTTAGACTCAGTAAATTGAAATGGCGATATGATTTATAGCGAGGCTCCACGAACCAGTATTACCTACCAACGGTCAGCTTCCTCGCGCAGACGTGACGTGAAATTAAAAACCGGAGCAATGATATACCAAAGAAATAACTAATAATATATTTTAGCGAGGCGAAAATATTAAAAGTTTCCATGATATGTTATATAAAAATATGTGGGTAGCTCGGTTCAATCGAGGCCATAATGTGTAGGACAATTTATTATGGTTAGATGTTACGTGAGAAGTTACCCTCTAACCTTAGTAAGCCATACTTAGGAATATATTTGACTCAGCCTCATTCTTTATACGGGTGCACATACTTGCTATTCAGCTCGGGTTTACCGGGAAAATTTAGATACATTTGTTTTCATGAGCATTGGTTGAATTTCAAATTCCTTCCCGTAAAACAGTATTAAGTATTAGCAGCGCTCGGTAAAGTATTAAAATTGTAAATTTATTTGAGTAGTGAAATTATAAAGTCGTATTAATATAAATGAGCTCCTTCTAAAATATGTGCTATTGTTTATAATAGTACGGAAAGGCTTTGTTGAAATACTCTTAGTTTAAAAGTCATATTCAGCTAATTACGCTGCGGCATGCGGTCTCCGGTCGCCCCGCCGACGGAGGTAGAATTCTGTGTGTAAATTCCACTAATTGGAATTGTCACTGATTATATATTTTGGAACTTACACACTCGTAAAATTCAAAGGAAACACGACGTGGTTTTGTGTCTCATTAAATATGTGTAAAGAAACGAATGGAATTCAAAATTTTCAACCTAACAACGTTGCGAGAATTTGTGAGATTTTCCTGCCCTTTTTTTCTTTTCACATTTGTTAGATAATTGTCATTTCGCGACACAAATAACTCCTTTTTTAGTTATTGTTTCTTTGGCTGTAGTAATCAAACAAATAACTTTTTAATGTTTACAGAACTTCGTAAGCAAATCTTGATTATATTAATTTAAGCGGAATAGTCTATTTGTAATAATAGAACTTGATTACTACTTTAGCTCCAAACGCATAATTTTATTGATATAGAGTACACTCCCACTCGAATATTATTGCGGTTAACATTCCGTATAACTTTTAGCACATGCTATTATAATCGAAGGGTGTATTTATAGAATTCAATTAATTATTACGTAAGTACTTTATATAATTTTGTTGTCTTCTATTATTATTAAACTACAGTAGCACCTCTATAAGTCGAACATCAAGGGAGACGCCAAAAAATTCGAGTTATAGAGTTTTCAACTTATGGAGGATTTCGACTTAGGCGGATTTTGATTCGAAATAAAGAGTTTGAGGTTTATTCTTATAAATTGTGAGCTATAGAGGTAAAATAAATAAAAATTCAACTTGCAAAGGTGACAAACATATTATTATTTATTATAAATCAACATTATTTCAAATCATTTTAAAATAAAAAATATGGCATTAAAAAAAGTCAGTATTGTTTTTTTTGCTTTATATAATTTGGTTGTTCTCTAGCATTGTCTAATCTATAAAGAGCAGAAAATTCTTTTTCTTCAGAGTTACTGGTTTGCTCTATAAAATTTCGTAAGGTATTCAATGCGGTTCGCGCCTCTTGGAGCGCATGTACTATTCACGTCTTCTATGTCATCTTAATCATTAGTATCGGTTTTCTGAGCTACTGAATCGATAATTTCGTCATCAGATACTTAATTCAAACACGTGTTTACGTGAGTCGTAAATTTATTATCGTATACTCCTAAAATGTTTTCTAAGAAACAATAGTGTACTTGCACTGTCGGCAAGTTCTTAAGGTCGGTAACTTATTTTTGTTCGAACAATAGAGGTAATAAATTCCAAATGATCAAGTTGTAAAGGTTGTAAAATAAAAAGTTGCTATATGTTCGAGATACAGAGGTCAAATTTAATTTTTCGAGTTATAGAGTGAAAATATGTACCAAAATGGCTTGGAGGGACTTGGTGATTATTTCGACTATTAGAGGGTCAAGATTTCAAGTAATGGAGGTTTTGGTATTTGAAGGGAAGGGAACAAAACATTTTTTCGAGATTTGGAGGTTTTTGACTTATCGAGGTTCGACTTAACGAGGTGCTACTGTATTTAAGAAACACATATATTTCATAATAAAATATGTTTTACATAAATTGTGTTTGTTTTAGATGAAAAATAATAATAATTCCAGTTAGAAATTGATGAAACATCACGAATACGATATACATCACGAATATATCAGATTCTATTTACATTATTTCTTGGTATTGGTTTTAATTAATACATTATGAAATTTTACACATGTTTTGAATAGCTGCGGAATTACAGTTTCGCCTCTATAATAGCACATACCTACTTTGCCACATTGCGGAGAGATTTTCATTATATCCTGGTTGCATTGGACAATTTTAACATATTTTGTAATACAAATACTATGCTATATTGACAAATCAATTACTTAAATAGGCTTTTGATCCGTTATATTATTATTTATTACCTATACATGAATAAGCTGCCTCGCTAAACGTTGTTCTGCCTTACTCTTATCACTAAGGGGTATGAAAAAAAGATGTTGGCCGATTCTGAGATCTACCCAATAGGCACAAAAATAACATGGGAATCGGTGCAGCCGTTTCTGAGGAGTACGGTAACAAACATTGTGACACGAAAATTTGATATATAGGGAGATTATCTATTATTAAAAATGAATCAACCTGATGAAATGACATGTGACGGATTTGTATGAGACGAGTAGCGTTCAGCTTGGGGCGCAAGACGCACAAATATAGTTACGGGAGCAAACCATTAATGCAATATGCGAACAGGGTGTATCGATGTGGTGACCTGGTTACTTAGCAGCCGTAGCTTATAGCTCTACTCCTACAAGTGTCTAGGGAAACTAAGAGCTGTTATTACACGAAAATTTATGAGCTGAATTGCCCCTACTAAGTTCCAAGTTTGTCGTAAACAACAATGTAGAACTTGGCCGATGTTTAGGCGGCACTGCCATAATGTGACACGGAAAATGGTAAGAAATCCGCGTTGAAAAATTTGTGTAACGCGAGGTTATAAAAGTTTATTGCTTCCCCTTCGCAGGGACCTTTCAATGTGTGCTTTGAGTTTCCTAGTAATGTCAATATTATATGTCGAAGTGACTGACACTTGCTTTTATTATTGGCTGAAATGGCTGAGCAATTTATTCTAATAGTAGGCATAGTACCTATCTACGTTAAGTTTATGAAATGTTTTCTGAAAATGTTTATTATTTTAGTCAGGTAATTAATTACCATTGGACCGTTTCGTTAAAAAATGTCACTTTTAATTTGTCTCGTGCCTAATAAAAACTTCTTACTTATCTCTGGATAACAGACCGTCCTTTTAATAATTACTGTAGTTTTAATTTCCAATAAGACGTCTATTTGAAATTGCGATGTAGTTTTGGTGGATGGAGGAACTGTAAAGAAGTAAAGATATAACACCTTATAAATACTTAATACTGAACGTGTTACTTAATATTTAAATATGTTTTGTAGTTCATGGTGCAAAGTGCACTCGAGTTATATACAGGCTATTTTAATTCTATATTCACAAGAGTAATAACACAAATATATTACGTTTCAATATAATATATGCCTTAGCTGACCTATTACTTTAATAAAATTGCACGGCTGTAGCGTAAAGAACACGCTATTTAGTAATTAGCTATTTCGATTTCAGTTGGATTATATTCTTGCTATTTTTTGTTAATGTGTATAAAAGTAGATATTTATTTAATCATTGATTGCCGTGATATTCCAAAGGTATACCTTTGGAATATCATTAATTATAAAACAATATTTATATCGTTTAACATTTATTGTGCGATTTAATGATTTAACCCATCTCACTTAATGTAGGAAAAATAGGAATTTCCATGCAATACACGTTGAAGTCGATACACGAACATTTTATGAAATAGTTTAGAAGGTAAGTTTAAACTACATTAAATTAGCTATTGGAAGCTGTCGATTCAAAAGTGGCTTTATTTCTAAGACTTTGATCGATAGTTCGAAATCTGTGTTGCCTGTGAAACCTCGTTAGATCATTACTGATATAGCAATGGCGCCTGCGGTTCGAAAACGCCCTTCTGTCTGTTATTAATTGCCCCGCGAACAAAAGCAAATGACTTGGTAGAGGTGATCCTATGAGGGTGGGTCGACGTTATCCATTCAACTGTTGTAGACGTCCGTGTGAAAGAGAAATGTTCATTCACGATAGGAGAATTTATGACTTTGATTTACGCAAGATTTTTGTAACGCCCGCCTCGTAAATAGAAGCGCAGGAGGGAAGAAATCAAGTTGACACTTTTGAACAGTTTCGTTATTATTGCATGTTTGTACCGAGTGCTGTTGTCACAATGGAACAGTTACAGGTCTCGCTCAATTGATATAGGATCGGGATAAGGTCGTGAATTTCCATATTGTCCGCTCTCCTATCGTAAATATATTCAATGGATATGAGTTCGTATAAAAATGAAATGCTCACTTGGTGCTATGCGGATTTTTGACGGACGATAAATTTCACGCTTAAAGAACGTTACATATTTTATGTAAAAAGTAGTTTGCATAATCGGCAAATTTTAAGTATGATCAAGTTTTAATCTGATAAATATTTATGTATTCATGCATATAGAGTGGCTTATATTAATGGCTTTAATTTGAAGTTACTCTATCATCCACTTATATATCCGTCTACTTTTCTCTGAGACGGATATAATTACTTGAAACTGTTTGAATTATAAAGTTAATAGTAACATCATTTATCTATTATCCCAGGCTTTCGTTTTATTCTTCTCGTTTGTTTCTACAAAGCGTTTATCTATATTTAGAGTGCAAGCTTCGCCTACCTCTTCAACTTATTATCATGAAACAAACTACGTTATACAAAATAAACATTTCTTGTTGGATTTAAGCCAATGATCCTCTTTCCTTCGTAGAACATCGCGAGGATTTTAATCGAAAAATGACTACCGTACCATTTAATTTCGACTTACATTCAATTTTAGTGAAATGTACTTATGTAAGGCAAATATAATCAACAGATTAAGATTAAAAATAAAACTACAACACTAAAATTTATATTAAGAGTTAAGAAGCGTGAATTGCTGCTATAACTTTATGATAAATTGTAACTAAGCTTGGATTGCATATTCAATGGGACCTTCCGGTGTTTTAATAAAAGATGCAAATGTTTGCGCAATGCAAGTGTCACAAAAATCACAATATGCATTCGGTACACAAGTTGAAATTATTACGTTCTTGTCATCACATTGTTCGCGCGGCGTTGCAGCGGCAGTTAGGTAGTTTTATCTCACACAATTTCAATTTTTCATCTGCAGCTGTCAGCTCGGCGGCGGCAGATAAGTAACGTTCGCGTTTGCGTGGAACTTTCCTCTCGGTTTGTCCCTCAACATCCTTTAACAGTTTTTCAAGCAAAAAGAAAAATCAATTATTGTTGCGCATCGTACGGATTCGGTAACTGGAGCGATCAGTACTCGAAACTGATGTAAGAAAGACAAATTTTATTTTTAGTTTTCATACCAGCTTAGCAACTTAACGTTGTTACCACTTTCTAAAATATAGTCATTTTACATGTTGTGTAAGATAGTTAATTTCTTGGAATATCTGCTAAAATGTAGAGACTTTGAAATATCTGTTAGCATCTACAACGTGAGATTATTTATTATTTAGGCGTTAATTACTCGTTACAACGTATTATTATAATTAATGAGGAATGAAGAAAACGTACAAGCGTCTCAGAAATATAATAATGCTTCGTCTTATTACGTAACTATGTTCATGCGTTTACATAGATACAGGAATATGCTTTAAATTGCTTTTGTGAAAAATGTTAAGATGGTTATATACTATACAGCTTTACTGTTATAGACTGTTTATTTGCGGTGCTCCAGTTTTAGAGTTTTCACAACTTTTAATATCGTCATAGAGCGATATCGGAAGGCGTACCGTTATAAAGATATCGTCAGTATATAATGTTTGAGTACCTAATATAAAGTGTGCCTACTTTTGAAAATAACAATACACGGAATATTATATTGAAAATTATAAAAAATCCAATTACTTATCTTTACATAACCAAAAGCAAACCTGCCTACACTTTGAGTGCAGATCATTACCATGAGGCATCAATGACCAATGTAGATTAGGATGACGTGCTTTTAAAGTAAACAGATCAATTATAAGATAAGTACATGTAATGTGGAATATTCATGTATGTTTAGTTTATAGACAATACCGAGAGCCATCGATAAAGGAACAATAGAGCTTGTACTAACATTGTTCGCCAACTTAAATTAGTTCACAAATCATTTACCATGTACAATGTTATGATTGGCTAGCTTTGATATTGAAACGATTCTTAATAATCGCTTACGGAACTTCATATAATGGAATAAAGGGTAATAGAATTTCAATGTTGTCGGCGGCGAAAAGTTATCGCGAATTCGCTTGTTTAGTGTTATTTTACGGACAGTTAATTGAAGCTGTAGATTGTAAGTTTGACTTGGCCGAACTTTACACCGATAACAACATTAATGAAAACTGGTCTGGATTTGGGCAAGTGGCGGTGACAGAGCGGTGGGCGGGCGGGGGCTGTAGGGATACGGCAGGCAGTCCGCGCCGCGCTTCGGCGACGTAACGTCGGTCCAACCCTGCGAGTGCGTTCCGCGGCGTGTCTATGACTGTAACACGATCTCCGTTCACCTTCCATAATGATAACCGTGATATCGCACCAGAATGAGATGCGTTCAGTGTTCCGCGTGGATGTGTTTTAATATTATGTATGTGCCGGTGCGTGTATACGTGCATTGGTCGATCTGCTTCACACTTACGATGATTAAAACATACTAGATCATGAGTTTTACACGTGCAAAATACGTGGTGAATATCTCAAATCTAGATACTATAATGCTATCCATTGACATGTTTATAATGTAGTTTTAAGATTTATTTGTGGTATTAATATTATTTTGTTTATAAAGTTTTTTTTTATTATTATTTATATTTACTTAATGAATTATGAATAAAGTATGGACAAACAAGTAAAAAATACAAATACCTACATATTCCAAGAAACGCTACAGCTTTTTATATAAAAATAGTAATGGAAATGTAGTTGTAGGTAGACGAACGCGGATTAAAATTAATTCGTGTAGCGTGCCTTTTTAAATAAGTGAACCATTTTTACGCGTCTGATTTATTTTCATAAGGATGCTTTAACAGTCCTCAATACGCTTGATTAATGAAATATCAAGTTTATTTTAATCTGATTACGTCTGTGGAGTTTTATAATTTACTAGAGGTCCGCCCCGGCTTCGCCCGTGGTACATATTTCGCAATAA
>CAJQZM010042334.1:33249-45586 GCA_907164665.1 Colias nastes | reverse complement strand
TAACAGACAGACAGACAGACAGAGTTACTTTCGCATTTATAATATTATATAGTATGGATGACTGAAAATAGTGCACGCTACAAAATACTAAGAAACTACTTATTGGCAATTTTAATCCGTGATTAACCTTAATCAACGTTTTTCCTCTTAAGCTTATAAGTTATTTAAAATAATAATGTAAAGAAAACTCAAACTACTAAGAGTGACAAGTTTCTTGTTAAAATTATTGTGTAATTTTTTATTCTACAAGAACAAATAAAATCATTTACTTACTAAGCTTTCGCTTAGGATTTTTCGTTTTTTTAATCAGTATTTATTAATTAATATTCCTTCATTATAATAATGTTATTTTATCACATATCTACTAAGTACTTAATAATATTTCCATAAGATTTTATATGAAATGAAAATAAAGTTAACATGCGTTATTGTTTAAAACAACACTTTGTACATTTCACGAAAAGTTTTGTTTCATAACAAAGTTTCATATCCAATTAGACCTCTAGTTTCTATTCGAGTCGTAATATTTTATTGCGGGCGGCAAATTCATTATTCGGTTTGTTTTTAATTAATTTCTGTTATATTCCGTTCGTTACCCCCATTGCTAATTGCTTTCAACACGTCAATGTTGTTTTGTCAAGAAAAACCTTGTTTATTGTTGCTCACCAGCTTTGTAATTTCTTTGACATTGTATGGAATATAATCCTGTGAATTATGACGAGTTTGATGATAAATTATTGGCTTTAAAAAATCTATTCAAAAACTTACAAAGGTAATTTTAGTTTTACAGCTAAAACATTTTTTTTTAAATATTGTGGAACAAAAATGAAACTTGTTTTGTTAGACCAACTTAATTCTCGATATTATGTTAAACAGTAAATAATATTAATGTTGGCAATGAGCTATTTGGAATACATTATGAGCACAACAGAAAACACGAAAAGAAGGTAGAGCTAATCAATGAATATACATATTATAATAATTCCTTTTACTTTCGGATTTGTTAAATATATATAAACTATGGCATTACCTTCAGTTATTATAAAGATACTAGCGGTCGCCCCGGCTTCGCCCGTGGTACAAATTTACGCTCTACATAAGAACCATCCTTGGACTTCCACAAACATTTAAAAAAAATAATTATCGAAATCGGTTCAGCCGTTCACACGTGATGCCGTGACAACGCGAAATGGGTTTTATTTTTATATTTATATAGATTAATTTTAAACTCATCTACCTACCTATTAAAATCATACACATCGGACTAATGGATATACTTTACTTTTACTTTTTACTGAGTTGTCCACATGTTTCACTGAATTTTATAATTTATGAGAATCTCTACAAAATAATTCGTGACGCTTAAACATGAAATATATTTATTATTCTTTTCACAATGATTGACAATGCTTCTTTTCAAGAAAATACTCATTATTTGCTCATTATAGATTTTATGATTTGAAAATGAAGGACTATTAAAACATTGTCACAAATAATAAAGGCTTTGTCTTAAAGAAAAGCCTTGATTATTATTACCGTTGCTATTGGCTGATGTTTCTTTATAAAAAGGTATTAAGGATTCGAACTGTCAAAACAATCACTGAGGTTTCCATTATAATTATTGGTAGCGAACAATTTTTATTGTTTTATTCAGTTCCATTCACGTTTATTGCACGGCTAAAATATTGCAATAATATTGTACTGCAAAACCGTACACATAACGGATGAAATTAATTATTCACGAACGATTTAAAGTGGTCCTAAATGCTGCAAACTACAAAATTACACGTTTCCAACCATTAAATACACTGGTATAGGCTCCATACGAAGGCGGGTTATTTAAATGTTTCAGCTATTTGCATACATTTCACGTCCAGGTGTCGGTAGTTCTAACACATGTGACCGAACCGTTTCGCTGGAGCAGGGAACTGCTGAACATTGCGTTTTGTCGCCGGTTTATTGACTTAATGTCGCCTACTCCAGAACGGCAGAACCCTCGTATTAATACTGCTGACTAAAGCTGAGGGTAAAGATTTTCGATTGTACACCTACGTGGTTTAGCATACAACCTTCTCGTTAGCCTTTTTGCTTGACGCTTGATTCTGAACGGTTCGGCAATAAAATTGTTAGCGTCTTGTGATCATGTATTTGTATATATTTTGAGTACATACTTATCCATCAGGCTTATTTACCATTTAAAAAAATGTCGTTCAAACGTATCTTTTCATGACATGAATTTTTAATCAATATGCGTTAAATATGAATGAAACACGCTTGCTATAAAGTGTTCGAAACGCGGAGTTATAAATAACAATGAATTGATTGCGTTTTAAATCCGTTTAAACGGATTTTACTACAAACGTGTGAATTTATTATGTGTTTATTTGGTTAAATACTAAATGGATATTAACTGAAATGTAGGTATATTCTATAAACTACGAGACAAATCTTAGATTTTGTGAAAAATAATCAAAAGGCTCTTATTGTTGTCAGTAAAACATAAACAACGTGTTTTATCCATAGCCGTGTTATAAACGAGGTAATTCATTAAATTATTTCATAGTTATAGCATGTCTTATCCTCGGCCACCAAACAGAGTGACCCAATTCCTATATCCCTGACGTACAGTATACGAGTATAATCTGTTACTTAATATTTTCGAACATTTCCCGTGAAAATTAAACATTTTTGTACGAGTGTGGTGTTTATAAACAAATTATTAAATTAAGATTTTGTTTCGATGATGACAATCGGTTATAACATATATTGTTGTATAAACATTTAAATAACATACTACTTTTTTTCAACGTATGTTCGTATTGTATGCTGTTTCAAATCTAATAACATTTTATTTTTAAAAGATATTCACTTGATTTATCTGCTAGGTACGGATTTTGTTTGAATGCTGTATGTACGTACTAAATACACATAAAATGTTGTACATATAAAGAACTTGATTGAAAATAATAATTTTATTTTAATTATTATAAATGCCAATAATTCCTCATACTTTACTATTTACCGTTGTAAAAACTAAAATTTAAACATATATTTTTTTAAGTAAACATCTTTAGTTAATCTTTGAATGTTTGAATCAATAATAAATAACAAGAAAAAGTACTATAGAAGTCAATACGAATTTAATTTTTATATTGCGAAAGGGCCAGTGTAGTTTGTTTAAAAACTTCAAAACTAACTACTTCAGATAATAGTTCAATAGAATGGACGTCGAAAAAAGACACCAAAACTTGGTAAAGTTTTCACTGGTTGGAGTATATCTGTTTAAACAATTCTAAGGCTAGTCCCCAAGTACTTAAGGTCTCATTCAGATTGGAGTTTGGCAAAATAGTATCATAAGATGAAATTCTATTCCTCAACTTCAAAGTAGTTTGGAGTAAGCTTTGTTAGATAAAGTTCGATATTCTCTCATGATATTAAAAATAAGGCATAGATATAATACCTACTGCTATATTTAATATGTAGTATAGATACTTGTATTATGGTGGAATAAAATTATAATCTGTAATAATTATTATTAATTGAACTGAAATTAATACGCCTAATATAAAAATATTTAAGAAATCAAAGAAAGAACTTCGTTTTAGACGTAAGGAAAATATAATACACTGTGAATAATTGAGATCCTATTCCTTATTTCCTTCTTTGCCGAATCGGATCCTTATTTGCCGAATGTTCTACAATCTACAGTATCGATTGGTGAAAATAATTATTTTAATTGGTATTTACGTTACATTTTATCTCCAAAATAAACAATTTAGGCATATTTTTCTCAGAGATTTAATGTAATTTATCCTAAGGCACTTTTAATCTGTGTCGAGTCTCATTAAGGAGATTTTAATTAGGAAAATTGGGAATACGGATTAGTAGAAAACTTTCACAATGTTCAAACTAAGTAGATAAAACTTTCCGAGTTAATTAATAAAGTTGTGTTAAATGATTGTACTATCAACACTCATGAGGTGAAATATTTTGAAATATATGACTAAAAGCGCAACCTAATAGATTATTCTACTATTATTATAAACATAATACTAATAATAAAAAAAAATACCATTTATACTGTTACAAAATCTATAGACCTAATGTTTAACGTTACAGAATCAGATAAAAATAAGACTCACTAAATAAATCCTATTTACTCACGTTGCTACTTCTTTGTCTGCGTTATCCGGAACCAGGAACATCGGGCGCTTGTCTTAACACAAAAGATAAATACCAACGTAAAACAAGTGAGGTAATTGAGATAAACAGGTGTATATTCTACTCTATAACTTTCCGACTCCAAGTGTAACACATAACAAAATCAGCGAAGTTTGTCTACAAAGTTAACTCACCTTTCAGTTCGGCGCTATTTATTACTTTGCTTATAAACCAATTTGTTCCTACTTGTTCACGATATGATTAAAATATCCTTTGTAACTGGATAGCATTATAGTAACGAGATTGGAGATTGTTAGAACGTTATTATATTGTAATAATATTTTAGTTTAAAGTAAATTCCAATGAGGCCAATAAGGACTGAAGATGAACAGGCCGGGCTTCGAATACACCGCGCCTGTCTCCACCACATACTATGCGACGAATAGTCGACCGCCCCAGTACGACCGCGGGTACAACCAGCTCGCTCCAGTCCCCGTCTACAGCCCGCCATCACACCCTCTTTCGAATTACGCAGATGTCTACGAAGGCAATAACGATACCACGCTCAGAGCTGAGGAGAGACATTGGTACATAGAAAACCACAAAAATATTCAACCGACTTACTCCCCCAACAATGAGATCGTGCCTCAGGAGATTAAGGTTAAAAAGGAAGAGGAAAAGAAAAGCGACGCACAAATTATAAGATCAGAAGCGACTCAAGCACGCAGAAGAAAAGAAAATCGATGTTCGTGCGAGTGCTGGCCTAGTTCTGACAATAATGAGGTACAAAACGGTGGCAACGCAGCTACTACGCGATCTTTATCGGGCGTCGATATGGTTGCATCGTACGGCGTCTATGGCACTTCTCAGGATGATGACAGTTCAGGTTTCGGGCGGCTGTCTGAAAAGAACGCGGTGTACGGCCAGACGAGCAATGCTCCAGTGCAGGGTGTGATAGTGAATCAACAAGGAAACAGTGCTGTTGTGAGATCAGCGAGTACGACAAACTCGGCTTGTGGAAAGTGTTGTGTGTGGTCGTCGAACGTTCAAGTTGCGAACTCGGAGGACTATTGCTGGATACATTACTGTAGACCAGCACTTATTGTGTTGCTGCTGTTATTTTTTCTAGTTCTGTTGGGAGTTTCTACAGGGTTTCTTTTAACAAATAATTGTAAGTATTACAATTATTGTAATGTAAGTAGTACTATGTAGATTTATCTAGGTCATTAGAAATAAGGTTTTATCATATTGTTATTTACGTAGCACATCGATATAAGCAATTTATGTAGTTTGTAAATATTGAATATTGTACGTAGAACATATTTTATTTGCTAAATTTATTGGACTCGAACAAATAAGTAACGTGTTTCAGTAACATTCATAATTTTGGATACGCATACAGACAACTTATAAATTACTTTAAGAAGTACTGAATTTTTTATTGGATGAAAATTATATTTTCATAACTAAAATTTAATAAATGAACATTATTACCATCAAAATGATTATTCCTTTATAGCCTAAAAATAATATTTATATAAATATAAAACCTGTATAACTTAACATTCACTTAATTTTCTCGTTCTTGGTTTAGAGCTTTACACATCAACTTCATTCAAATTTTTATATCAATATTTAGAATTTAAAAAAAGCAAAAGGCTGTAATTTAACGTATATCTAATAACTCTAATCTAGTATGCACGTTAAGATTTATTGTAAAAAGCTTTAAATCTGGACTAAAATCAACATTTTCCATCCGTATTCAAAAGAAAAACATAACTAACGTCTAAAAGAAAAGTTCCTTGTTCCGTAATTTTTATTACATCTGCGTATGACATTTTACCTGTAATTTAAAGTAGAATCAGTAGAAATGAAAGTAAGGTGAACAAGTATGGGGTGGGTGCGCGCGGTACGTTCCGCTCGTTTTTCTCTCTGACAGAACATTTATTTTAGTGCCACTTCGAACGCCACGTAGACGATTTTAAAATTCCAATGAAACTAACAGAATTAAGGCATCGGATTAATATTCAAATGCAAATAAATTGTGGTAGTTTAAATATTAGATTTGCATTTTTAATTTAAATATGAAATCAATTATGTTAATGTGGTATAATTGAAAGTATGATATTAAACATTACATTCAATTGAGGATTGGCAAAAATGTTGTTTCAGGTTTTTTTTTTTGTATCAACAAGAGCAGTGTTTGCGTTTGTGTTCGGATAATAAATTGAGCCGGTTTCAACTGATAAAACTGTACACAAAAATCGAATTAAAACAATAATGAAATTACAAGTAAAACTGCGTGTTTGCAGTAAAAGAGGCAATATCAGAGACAGAATTTTGGTCAAACGACGCACGAGTTGTAATCACTATTGTATAACTGGAATAAAGTGTAAAAAGTACCTATTTCGAACTCTATTCAATGCGCCATCGAAAAGTCGAAACGGTTTGTTCGAATTTCGTTTTTTTTTTGTTCAGAGAATTAATTTCCACCGGCGTCGTTCGGGCACTGATTCACGAGTCACGTTCGGCTTAGCTGCGAGAGCCGGGCGCGAATGGTTAATCGAACGATTAATTTTCACGCTGTTTGAGCACAACATTCTTGTGTAATGTACGAGAGATTAGTTTTATATTTTGTGCGAACTATTATGGACATGTGTACATTGTAGAGATATTAACGGAATGACGTTGAGCCTTTACGCCGGTCAATGAACTGTGCGTAGCTTCAAGTGGATGGTGGTTTAAGGGTAGCTAAATGAGAACTGAAATAGGAAATAGAAATGATAACTGTAATATTATGTTAGTTTTCTGCTTGCGTATGTATTGTCTACTTAAAAAGTAATTTTAATTCGATACGTTCTTCTCTTCATTTCTAATGCTTCTCAATTATTATGTACATCATGAAACAATAACACACGATGTATGAAAATAATAGTACTTATCTAGTTGACCTGCAATTAATAGATCACTAATATAATTGCATAAAGCATTCACGCGCGTAGTTAATTAAAATAATTTACCATATATTTCGCGAAGTCGATAATATATTTGCTCATTAATAAAATTAAACGATTTTAAATAGCCGCCAAATTATATTGCCCCACGGGTGAACAAAAAGCAAAGTCATATAAATCACGCGCATTGCTACGCCAGTGTCCTACACAATAAAATAATTGAGTATGAAGCTATAATTCATACAACGATAGTGAACTTGAATAACTGCTGCTTAGCACGCATATTATAACATTAAAAAAGAATACGGTACGGTAGCCCCCAACGATACAATGCCCGAAAGAAATATGACGAAAGGAGTGATTTATAAACCGTAATTATACCTAAATAAAACCAATAAGGCATTCATTTGAAGGACGCTATAATCGTAATTATAATGTTCGAGGAGGTATATAATGCCTTAATTTCCTGGCTTTTATAAATTATATTGGAGTAGTAAAAGGAATATTACCGATGAAGAATGTAAGGTCTAAAGTTGAAAGATAACCAAACAGGAAACGTTTGGACAATAATCCCAATTTTGAATACGATATATTCTTATTTCTTACAAAATTATTATAATAATCATAATAAGATAACACCGCATTTGTTCGCTCCCGTGCCCGTCATATTGTGAAAATTGTACCCCACACAAATTTTCACCACCACTTTCACTTGATTAGAATTTGATTTTTGAGTACCTAAACCTCAGATCTTTAACTATGTAACAGTATGTGATCATGATCTTATGATGGAATTAATTAAAAGAACTTTAGTAATCGCATATAATGCATTCATTTATACTTTTAATAAATATCAGGTATAGGCTTCATATCTTTTTGAATTACATATATATTTTTTCTGTTGTAATGTACCTATTTGTTTTTAATTATTTATGTTTAAAACACGCCTCATGTTTTACACGTGTACCTACTTAAAATATGTTTTATATGGCTGTCTTATTTTTAATATTCTTTTCGCAAATTATGTTAACAATGTCGTTAACGTTATCCTTCAAAGACGAAAATATATATCGGAAATCCCACGGGAATTAACAGTACAAGACAAACTGATTTTATAAAAATAGCCGTTAGCCATATAAGTTAAATATAATATAATATTTTTATACAGAGGATAATGCGCTATTTCATATAGCTTTTTTTTTCAAATGCAAAAATTTGTTAATCCTACTTCGTCTTTATTTCTTCTAGTATATTAAATAACACCTTTATCTATAACCAACCTTTATCATTTCTCAGAGGTCTCAGAGTATGGAAGATAAACTTTAAGTATAACTTTATTACTCCAGTAGAATATAATATGCTACATTTTGCCAAAAAATATCACGTGCAAAGTAAATGGGACGCTTTTCTTACATGTTTTCGAATGTTGTTTTAATACAGTTAATGGAAACGTTTCAACTCACTTTGTAAGTTTACTATAGCATTAGCAAAAGTGATCGAAGTATTGGTCAATGTTAGTAAAACTATAATAGTAGATACTGAATTTTGTGCTAGTGTGCAGTTCAAACAAAACGCTAATCACCACTCACTAAAAGTTCTTTAACTCATTCCATCATAAGATTATAATTAGCAATATTAATTAATAAGTGTCTCAGATCTGACAATGGCCACCGTTTCATGTGATAGGAAGGCAAAACACATGCTTAGAAATTTTGAAAAGGGCCATGCCACCCATAAGCATTCACAATTATGGGTTTAAGTTGGATTGGGATAAGAGATCAGAAGAGTTTATCAAGGAATATGGCCATAGATTTCGGGTAGCAGTAGTAACCTTAGTAGCTTAAACACAATTTAAAGTATTGTACTATGTATGTATGCCGTCTTTAGGAGTTGTATCTGACTGTGTTTACATTAAAATTCAATAGTTCTTACTTCTGAAATGTTAACATTTTTAATTTTCTTGAAAAAAGTAAAATTTTAATTAACGTTATCACATAAACAAATCGCTCTTATCATAAAGACAAGACCCTCCAAATATAAAGCTTTACTCAGTCTATCGCTTTGTTATATTATTTTGCCCGACACCCATCAATTTTACGTACCATTTCGGGAATTTAGAAGAGATTCAATTTACCTTAAACATAGATAAGATAAAGAGTATACTTAGATCGTACCTGCCAGTGCGTGATTGCGCTTGACACCCGTAATATCCGGCTGCTGCCCAGCGATGATATCAATTTCAATTTGTTGCGGCGCTATAACGGCCGCCTCTGCTCGATTCGTTGTGTGAATCGATTCCACTCCACTTTCCTGTTGCGTTCCTACCGAACTTAATCTGCGACTATTCGATTGAAACGTTCTCGATTCGATATCTGTTTAATTTTATGTTCCACAGTATTCGATTTGGCTTTGGTATTACGACACGTCGACGGTTAAGTTTCACTACTGCAATTTTCTAGCATCATCTGCTAAAGCAAACGTTACAGAGGTACTGGCTACGTTAATCTGGTAGATTATGATTGTGATAGTCTAGCAAGTTTGCGCGTTAATTGGGACACGGCGTTTCTTACCGCACATAACCTACATCATGAAACTTCATCTCGGTTCACCAAATCACCACAATACCATGGACAATTTTTTAATGATATAATTCCTTAATCGAAAGGCGTTAATTGCTGTAATTGTTCGGGAAAATAAAGAAAGACTGCAGTATAAATGTAACCTTGAATGTAACAAACCAACCACAGATTACTAAATAATTGCTACGTACAGAACTACCAACATTTAGAAAAAATAAATCAACATACCAATTTCAGAAAAATAAGTGATGGTTGCTGATTTTTTTTTATAAAATGATATGTCATGATAGCTCAGTCAGCTCGCGAACGCACTCGCTGCTACGAAGTAATCCATTAGTATTACATATTATAAATTGCATTTAGACGTTATAAGCAGAAAGTTTAAACAAAACAAAACAGTTCATTATTTTAAAAGAAATCTTCAGTGATACAGTGTGATACTTTAAAGTTTAAACAATCGTCAAAGGAATATGAAGAATGAAAATAGGCAGCATTTTACTGAGGTCATGGTAGAAGAATTGCCAGTACATAAGTTAAATTACACGTTTTAACGACGATTCTTGCAGTGAGGGGTTTAACTTAAGGAACTCGCTTTCTTTGTCGTCTATAACCATAATATTATGTCCATAACAAAATACTTCAAAATCAATAAAGCATTGAACCCATAGATTGTATTGAAATAACGATGCTTAAGGGTAACGCAAGCAGTTTTAATACATCATTGGAGTCACGTAGCAACGCAACCGCGTAGCAAATAAGGTTTGGAAACTCAAATGTTTCGTATAATGTATTAAATTAATATTCATACAAGTTTAATCAATTGTGTAAATATTCTTAAAATATGAAAGAAAACATATTAATATATGTTGAATTTTAATTTACCTCGCTATTGTCTTTTTAAATAACATGCAAAACAATGTGCTGAAATTAAAATCTTAATGGAAATATTAATTGCCATTGAATTTATAAATATTAATGGGCATAACATTATGAATAGCTTAATTGGTTTCATAACAAATCATCTCTCCTCACAACGTATAAATTAGATTAATTAGTACAGCACAGTATCTATACGTATGTATTTATTGGACGACAAATCTACAAAACGTGGACTACAATCGTCCACAGTTTTCTATCTTACATAAGCTAGCGATCGGATTCGTTTAACACGTGACTGGGCACCGGTCGTAGTTTAATAGCCCCGTATATGTAAAGGACAGGCGCGATATACGTCCAACCAATTTGCAATAAAACAATATGGCGCACCGCCCCAGCACACCCCGACTTGTGACCATTTGCTTGGCTCTTGTATTTTATATTTATCCGTACTGCGGGACCATTAGCAGTGACCTTTGTACCTTTGTGTGTCACATTCCGTAATGTTATGTTCGGTGAGGTACCTAAGGTGAAATTAATCCGCTCGGACGTAAATGTGTTTTTGTAAGTCGATTTCGCTCGTGATATCTACCGCCGTTTTGTGAATTCAAACCGCGAAAGCAAAATATTGAGTCTCAGTTGTGTAGCGAAATACACATTTCGAGTTATTTTTCTTGAACGTGTTTGTACAATATTTAAATTGAAGACCGTGAAATATTTGTGCAAATAAGACTTGAATTATATTACTGTCGAGGAAATAGAACGTTTTCAATAGCAGTTTTCTAAATTATTATTAAGTATGTTCTAGAAAGTGTTTGCAGAGATGCTCTTTGTATTTTTAAAGTTAACATAGTTTATTTTGTTTTATAATGAATTTACCGTGATGAGAATGGACTCTATATTGACCATTGTATTAAAAGTCTAGAGACATTCAGAATAACTAATAATATATTTGCTAGTTCAACCTACTAGTTATTATTCTGTGGTTCAACTAAGGTATATTGTTGTGTTAAGAAGCTATGAATTTGACTATATCAAATGTTTTATTGTTCCAGATTTACATTATCAGCCACGGCCGCCGGCTCCTGAAGGTATGTTGAGAAGCTTCAAATTTAATATCACCTCAAATAATATTGTTGTTTTATATTTGATTTCGTAACACGACAAGGTGTTCTTTATACGTATGACTTTTATTCAAATTAAGGCTTTCTGAAGAAAGTTATGATTATAATGTTATTATTTGTTTGGCACAGTGAAATTATATTTCACTGATACTGTGGAACAATTTGTCAGGTCTCTCGTAACATTTCTCCATTATAATATATTTAATACTCTTTTGTATACGAATATTTGAATCAAATTGAAGTGATAAAGTTCACACATAAATTACCTAGGTATTTTTTCCCTTTATATTCTTTTATCACGGTCTATATTTTGTATTATGTTTAGAGATCCTTATAACATAATCATTTTCAACTAATGTAAACAATAATCACATGGTGGCGCGGTGTGTCCATTAGATACATAAAACTGAAAGAGTAGAATAACTTCGATTGCTGTGGCGGAATCAGGGGTGGCCAAATTGGTCAGGTCGCCCCGGATTGGTGGAAAAACGCGGGTTCGAATCCCACATCGTGATCATTTTCTTTTCTATTCTTTAAAATGTATACTTATTCTGTTCCATCCCCGGAATGTACTAATCTAATTTTACCGTTTCTGTAATATATTAAGAGGGATTTTATAAACAATTTATTTATTAGAAATTAA
>CAJQZM010042334.1:11970-28249 GCA_907164665.1 Colias nastes | reverse complement strand
TGAAGCCGTAACCTGAATATACTAATTTACTTCCATTGAGGGAACATCCGCCATCATTTTTATCTCCCCTCCTGTCCCCATTTATATAAGGCTTCTACAGTGATTCGCTTCCTAACACTTTGTTTGTTTCTTACGAAATTGTTATTTCCGGCTGCTTTCTTTCCTTTAAGCGGATTCATCTAAGCTTTTATAAAAGTCAAGGAAATGAGTTCGCGGTTGAATTTAGATGCTTGATGTAATCTTACATTGGAAATAAAATTCATACTCTCTTTGATGGTATTATGCTAATTTGGAATTTCGTGATGGCGCCCCAGCGATCTCACAAAACGGTTTCGGAGAGATGTTTATTTGGTTATTAATGTACAAGTATGGTGCCGTGTGCGTGCTCCATTGGAAAATTTCGATGTTTAATATCAATATCCATAAGTAATTTTACTCTGAATAGACAAACAAAATTAATTTTGGCTTTTTTAAATTTCATAAAGTGATAATATTTTATATAGGAATGAAACAACCTACAATTCTAGTTTTACATAATAAGTTGTAGGTAAGTTCTCATAGTTCAAAAGTAATTAGGTAAATATTTAAGTAAGGCACTAATTATGAAATATTACACAGAATATACTATATTAGCTAAACAATTTGAACAGATAGAAAAAGTTGTAAATTAGCTTCACTAAAACTTGGTGTGACTTCGCACCGAAATTTCTCTGCTTGGAATTTTAACTAGATGATAGAGATCGTCAATTCCCAAAGCCAATGAACACAATGCGGTAAAACGGATATTCGCATTTAACTTTAGCCTGCCTTAATAATTTAGTCACGGTTCCGACGCGCCAGGTAGAAAATTGGGAATAGAGTAGGTAGGTAATTGAGTCAAGGATTTGCTAAGAAATCACGTCTTTTCAGAGTTCATACAAAATTAGAGAATATTGATAGGCGGATACGTTATTGACTTTGCTTGTGACGTTTAGCATTTAGAAGAACGTTTCTAAATAATAGTATTCTAAAAATAGCTGAATAATTATATTTGCCTGTTTACTAAATACTTGTTCAATTTGTCTATGTATTTATGTTTGTGGATAGTATAGAAGGCTTTAATATTACAAGGAAAATCCGTAGAAACACGATTGTATAAACAAATATAATTTGTACTGCTAGTGTTACTTCTCGGTAAATAGTAAATATACTTCACATTTCAAATAGGAAAGCAATTAAATATCTCACTTAAGTTAAAGCTGAATTTGATCTAATGGATTTAATTAAATTAGTAAGGATGTATACAAACTTGTTTTGAACTGATAATATTTCTTACATTGAAGTCCACGTTTTACGGTTTTATCTTAATTAAAATAAAATTTTAAATTTATTTTCATTCATGCCAAAGTAAACATCACGCACACACATTTTCTTATACCCTTCTTACACCCTTAAGTAATTTTCCAATCGATTGCAAAGAGTTAGTTAAGAGAGGTATTTTTATTTTTCTTATGTGTCAGCTTAATATTTTATGGAACGTGGCCAATGCTTGGATGCTGTCATGCGGGCGAGACTACACACTTGCTTAAATTGCTAATTGGATACACAGACAGCATAATCGATCCGGATTATAATACTTCTTTCAAGAATTTTTACAGAACAATTCTTTAATGGGCTCAAAATTAAGTATGAGCACCACCGTTGTGTTGTAGACAATAAAATAAAATATACCTAAGGTATCTATTTAAAATTTTCTCAAATAAAATATGGTTATAGATATTGTTTATATTATCATTATATTATTATTTATAGTGAAAATCAGATCGTAAAAAGAAGCATAAGATATTTCAATACTATGTTATTACGCGCAAACTGTTGCTCTCAGTAATATCGAAAATAAACATTCTATAAAAACCGACTTCCTCGGAAAGGCTTAGAAACATATTTTTGAATTAGTCTAAATATACATTATTCGTCGCTGCATATAGAGTCCTAGAGGTGTATAATGTATATATAGTGCTAGTGGGTAAGCTCAAATGAAGTGTAAAGTATTAAAAGAGCAGAATGGATACATGGTATATGGAACTGACACGAAAATTAATACATCAAGTAGATTCAACCTTTTAACATATTTTTCATTACAAACAATGAAAATTGATCAGGGAAAATTTTCCCTGGAACACGAAATTTAATAAAATAATGAATTTTGTGCGGTCGTCATTATTAAATTTTGATATTAATTTTGTGAATGGTACTGGAAATCTTATTGTAAGTACAATAAGATTTCCACTCTATGTAAAGCGCTTTTCACTTGAAACAGGGTTAAGATACGTTAAGAGGAAAATAAGTCACATATCATAATCTTTATCAAATTCGTTTTTAAATTCAATATCAAACTGAAGTAAGAATTTGTTTCCGTAGAGGCCTGCGAGAAAACGTTTTGCCGGTGGGGCGCGGAATGCGTGTCGCTCGGCGACGGGAGGGCACATTGTGCTTGCCCTACCAGCTGTCCCTCGACCGCGGCTCCCGTGTGCTCGACGGCTGGCCGAACTTACCGCAACCATTGCTTCCTGCGTAAGGAAGCGTGCGAGCGAAGGTTGAACCTACGCGTCAAGCATGAGGGTGAATGTGGTAAGTGTCGTGTCACGCAATCGCGTTTGGCATTCAAAAGGTTACAGTTTTACAACTGAACAGCGGCTGTATAGTTTGACTTTTATTTTCTTTGTTATAACTATTATGGTCAACCAATTAATTGTTTTAATATTATGTAAGGGATATTTCTAATGATAAGATATTTTATTTGTCTGTATAGATGTATTAATAGTTTTACTCGTTATTTTTACACTTTTAGTTAAATTACTGTGTTGAAGTAAATTTAAAAGGACATAAAATTATTAGGTACCTTGAGAAAAAATTTCAAGAACACCTTGTACTTATATTGTTTACCTTTGAGTTTTGACACTTGTTTATAAAATTTAGGGTAGACTAAAATCTATAAACAAACACACAAGAGGTTACTTTCATCTTTTGAACTATTGTTTACATATCGTTGTTTATAAAACAAACGCGGATTCATTTATTTCACTTCAACCAGAAGCCGGCGAGCCGTGCAGCTCTGTCTCCTGTCAGAACGGAGCCCGCTGCGTGGTCACCTACGGGCAGGCGGAGTGCCGGTGTCCCCGCAACTGCCAGCGGCGGAAAGCCGTGTGCGGCACCGACGGCAAGGAGTACCCCTCCGCGTGTCATCTCGATAAGCACGCTTGTGAGAACCAGCTCAATATTACCGTGAAATATCACGGGAAATGCGGTAAGGATCGCTGTTAAGCGATGTATTTGTTATGTAAGGGAATTTCAAAACTATAAACTTTATTGTAGGGCAAAAAAAGAGTGTGATGATAAGGTTGTGTATCTTAAGTCTTATAAAGTACATTTTTATCGGTGGTAAAATCAAATATTGAGTACTGAGGGATATGTGGTATCAATCGCTTTAGAATATTAGGATGCACGAGTATTTCTATGATGAGGGTTGTACGTCTATGAGAACCATTGACGCTTTATTCTTCCTTCTTTATGCCATTTCAATAAAAAGTAAGTCAGGAATTCTAAGTAGTTCCTTTATCAAGAGCCGTAATTCAATCTTTTATATTTTATTCTATAAAGTACGTTTGGTGTACCCTTTTCACAAAATTGTCCCGGAGCATTCGATCTGAACTAAATTTGTACGAAGCCAAATGCCCGCACATTCCGACGTCAGATTGTAAGATTTGCTGTTTACTTTACTAGCTCGCTTTTGTATTTACATTAAATTGTTCGCCTTGGACTGTGAAGTTTCAGACGTGAATTCATATGTTTGTGCATAATCTCGGTGACCATATTGACTGGCTTACAATGAGAACGGGAACTCTATGTACAATGTTTTCGTTTATTAGCAATGCTTTTTTATCAGAATTCATTAATTATTATAATAGCAAAATAATCATTCGGATACAGTAACACTACAGTGATTAATCACAAATTATACAATATAACTGCACTATATTTCTAATCTAATGACATACAAATAAGAGCATTGGTTTAATTTGTCACTGTCAATACCATACACTATTGTTGTATACGTTTTTTCCACACTCAAACATACTGTCTATAATGCACCTTAGTATAATTATTATTGTAGTCATTTGGTGGATTTATTTATACATTGCACATCGTTAATGGTAAGTGTAATGTGGTAAGTACATTTTAAATTATTTTGCGATGAGAGATTTTAAAACGTAACAATCAAAATGGTGTGTGGAATAAACATGTTTAAATCAGTGTGAAAATGGCCCGTTAAACGTGTTGTATGCAAACGGTTCATCAACGGCGTTTTGGATATGTAGTATGAAAACATAAATCCGCATGAATTATAGCAAAGCCTATTTTCAGATCCATGTTTGGAACACGAATGCGCGGACGGTAGTGTCTGTCAGCTGAACGAAGTTCGAGCTGCCGTGTGTCGTTGTGGACCTCCCTGTGACCTCATTGTTCGGCCTGGTTCTGCTGTCTGTGGATCCGACTACAAGGATTATATCAGCGAATGTGCGCTACGGCTGGAAGCGTGTCGAACGAGACAACAACTGTCCATAGCGTATAGAGGAGAATGTGCTTCAGGTACGTGAGTGATAAAAGTCTAAGACATGTCTGAAGACACTCTTTATGAGACTTTATCTTTATATTGAGATGGGTTATATTAAATTTGTTTTTAGCACCGAATGTTGTAATTTACTTTGGCATTTAAATCAATGTTACTGTTCGAGTTTATTTGATAAATATGACTGTTTTCGATAAGTGTCAAAACTTCTTGGAAATTGAAATTGTTGAATGACTTATCTCAATTATCACTAGAGCTTATCCAAGACCAACATCAAATACAATTAAAGTATTTATTTTAACGCGAAAACTGTCTTAACTGAATGGAATTCTTGAAAGCGAGATCCTTAACGAGAATGTTGTGGTTTTACAAATATTCACCTCAGTGTCTCGCTGTCTAATCTATAATTAAATCTTTCTTCGTAAATGCAAATATCCACTGTTTATTGAGGCTCTATTTGGAAGACATTTTGTTCTAAAGAACGTAATTGGACACGAGCATCGAAGCGTAGACCTCCCAAAAGGAATCGTGACAGCAACAATATAATTCAATTTTCTGGAGTTATTAACTCAATATTTGAAGGGCTGTTGGCTTGTATCAGCCTTTTCATCCAGATACCTCTCCGTGAGATTAAAATAAGCTTTTTTTCCATCTATTGGGCGTGTGTGGTTGTTGAGTTTTATTAAATACTAGATTTCCGCCCGCGGCTTCGCCCGCGTTTTCAAAGGAAAACCCGCATAGTTCCCGTTCCCGTGGGATTTCCGGGATAAAACCTATCCTATGTGTTAATCCAAGTTACCCTCTATATGTGTGCTAAATTTCATTGTAATCGGTTCAGTAGTTTTTACGTGAAAGAGTAACAAACATCCATACATCCATACATCCATACTTACAAACTTTCGCCTTTATAATAGTATTAAGATTAAGATTAAGACTAGGTTTCCGCCCGCGGCTTCGCCCGCGCAGTCAAAGAAAAACCGCATAGTTCCCGTTCCCGTGGGATTTCCGGGATTGCGTCATTTTCCCGGGATAAAAAGTAGCCTATGTCCTTTCTCGGATATCAAAATATCTCCATACCAAATTTCATGAAAATTGGTTCAGTAGTTTAGGCGTGATTGAGTAACAGACAGACAGACAGTTACTTTCGCATTTATAATATTACTAGTATGGATTGCACAAAAGAAAGATTTTTCAGGTGAAAATGTTAAGTTTTCAAAATGCTATCGTATTATTCATACAGCACAACATCCCTGCGAATCGGTGAAGTGTGGTGTGCGTGAGCTCTGCACGTTGGACGTACACGGCGTGGCCGTGTGTGGGTGCGGTCCAGACTGCGAGGAGGTGATGAGGCCGGTCTGCGGGACCGACGGCCGGACCTATGATAACCCGTGTCTGCTTGACCGAGCCGCTTGTCTGGAGAACAGAGACATACGTGTTGCGTATATGGGCGCTTGCGGTAAGTTTTGATTGGGAAGTGATGTGAAAATTATTCATCGACTTATAGCAAGATTTTTGACCAGACCTTTGATTTTTCTTTATGGAAGAGCAAATAAAAATTGATAGCATTCAAATAATTGTGTTCCTGAAACTTTATTGTAATGCACAATTTCTATTCAAACGATTTTGCACAGCACAAAATATGTATTTAATTAATTTAATATTAAAAATTGTCATCATGGGTTTGCGCTGCTATACACACATCGAAATCATTCCTTACTCCTATTCCTATACAAATATAGGTAAGTATCTTATTTCTAAAAAGATTCTAATTAACCATACTTTAAAGTATATGTTAACCGACCAGTATTTTTCTAGGTATCGAAAATCCCTGCGCACTAGCAACATGTCCGTGGGGCGGCGCGTGCATCGCCCGCGGGGGGTCCGCGCAATGCTCCTGCCCTGTGTGCGACTCAAGCCTCGCGCCCGTGTGTGCGTCAGACCACAACACGTATGGAAGCGAGTGCAAGATGCGCATGCATGCTTGTCAAGCCGGCATGGGGGAACACGACCTGAAAGTGCTGTATAATGGAACATGCTGTAAGTAATTTCGATAAATTGAAGTAGATTATTACATTATGTGTATTTATTTAACGAATTATTTGTAAGCATATAATTTTGAAATAAAGTGACAGACCGATGTAAAAGCTCATAATTAAAATAACAATATTAGAAAAATTATTTTTAAAAACCAATATGGTTTAATATTATTCATCCACTGATTGCAAAATTATCTTGATTAAAAGAGTTCAATGCCGCGAGCTTAAATGAATATCAAAATAACTTTGAAATTTCATTTAAAACTATAAACGAACTTAGATTAAAGCATATATTGATTGAATACTATCTAGGTAGTTAATACTCGTAGTCTGTGCTTTTATTTTAATTAAACGGCAAATATTTTCCACGCTATTTTGCAAGTACTCCGATGAATTTTAAAAGCCCGTACTATGAATCCTCCATAAATCTATAAACAGCAGTATAAAAGCTTGATAACGATTTAAATGACTCGATTTCCTCATCGTGGTATTTAACGGGAGTAAAATATTTTCTTTACCCATTCGGGTTTAAGCCCCCGCCTGCCAGCGGTGAATTTAAAAGTAAAGATGAAATCAATTATAAAATTCCCTCGCAAGAAAAATCGCTATCAATTTCCCGTGATGAAAGTCTTCGTCTTTTATAAAGTTGTCAATAAAAGGCGCACAAGATTCCTTTGGCGTAAAAATACTTTTATAAAGAGAGAGCTTGTTTTTTAATATCGGCAAGATCTACCTTTCTAAGGAATATCATACTTCAATCTTGCATAATGAGTTTCCGATCCATAATATTATTACTATCAGCTACATAATAAAATCAATTTGTAAGTCTCATTTATTACGTGATTCATTATATTCATTATATTGTTTGTATGCTAAGAAAGGATTTTGTTAGTAATGAGCAAAGTGACTGAGGGATTGACTTAAATTATTTACTTAGTGAGCTCGTCTAGGTTACACAAATAAGACATGATTACCTCAATCATGCATAATGATTTCCCAATGTATAAGTATCAGCTAAATAATAAAATCAATTTGTGAGTCTCATTTACTACATGGTGCATCATTTTGTATGTAGGTATGTTAAGAGAGGATTTCTTTTGTATTAAGCAAAATAGGATTAAGCCTATCTAAGTATTTGGTGAATTCAAAGAGGCTCACACAAAACCTACCCTTATAGGGAATTCAATTGCCAATTTATTTTACATAGAGGGTCCGTTGATTAGTAGCGCGAAATCCATCAGCTTCTGTGCTCATTGAAATGACAATTAGAGATTAAAACAGATCCAGTGAATAATGGAAAGACACGGATTAATGGGCGGAGACAAAGGATTAATTTTACACAATCTTATTGGTTATTGAATCAATATTGGACGACGCTATCCTGTAATAGCTTTCATATTTTAATGAAATCTCTTTCAGAGAGTTACTCTTAACTACTTTGAAAGTGACGTTCGAAGACGTTCGGTAATAAGAATATTGATATTTGATCGTTAATAGACTTTCAAGTTAGATTTCACTGCGATATCGTTAGGATTTATCTTTTCTGCAACTTTTAGCAGGGATAGGATTATAATAAGCTGATATCTACCATCTTCTTTGTTTGCATTTTAAACTATCGTAAACTAAAGGAACTTTTTTAATATCAATATTATCTTCACTACATAGTATAAAACAAAGTCGCTTTCTCTGTCCCTATGTCCCTTTGTACGCTTAAATCTTTGAAACTACGCAACGGATTTTGATGCGGTTTTTTTTAATAGATAGAGTGATTCAAGAGGAAGGTTTATATGTATAATAACAACCATTAAATAGTGGAGAAGTACTGTTATTTTTGAGGTTTCTAATGTGATGTCGTAAAAAATTACATTTTTTCCGCTTACATTGCAAACGCAGGCTGAACCCTACGCCTATACCCGTGGCCCCATCGTTTATGTGGCTTGACGGAACACAGTGGGGTTTTGGTCGGTAGGAATCCGACATAACCCGCGGCCCTTTCCCCGGAGGCTGTGGGTATCTATGCAAGATTTCCCCACTTAAAAAAAAAAAAAAAAAGGCTGAACCCTACGAGTTTTATCAAAATAATGTACTAAGTATTGTACACATTGAAAAGGTCTACAGAAAAGTCCGCGATGGTATATGTCTATCTCTTATGGATAACCCACAATAACTTTTTTTTGTCATTTACTTTTTACGACAAATAATGGCTAATTTTCGAAGCGATTTTAACCAATACAGCATTAATCCTTAACCAATTAAATACCTTGAATACATTGTTCATTTAATATAGATCTATATGGCCCTTTACACCGTATGATTTAAGTGAATATTTTCGAAGATATTACAGATTTAAAAATTGCGGGACGTAGCGTTTGCGGCGGTACCGGCCGTACCGGTATTATACCCGTGCGAAGCCGGAGCGGGCCGCTATGTTTTTATATACAACGTTCACAGTTTTTCTGTAGTGTATTTAGTATCAGCATTGCACCCGTGCGAAGCCGGGGCGGGTCGCTAATTGTAAATAATTTTCAATTCTCTAATCATTATCGAGATAAAATAAACATTGTTAATTCTTTACAATATTTTGCTCTACCTCTATAATTTACTATTATTACACGCATTACTTTTCTTCCAAAACATCTGTATACATTCTTACTCCCATTTTAACACGATTTAGGCATCCATAATACTTTTTGTGCAGTAACATGTGCGGACATCGTGTGCCAAGGAGGGGGGAGCTGCGAGGTGGGCGATTCCGGCCGGCCTGTATGCCGATGTAACCACAACTGTACGGAGGCTCAGGTAAACTTTTTACGGTCTATTTTTTCGGCTTTGTTGTGTATTTTTCGATCCATTGATGTATGACCTGTATCTACATATAGGTAAATATTGGGTTTGTATGGTAAAAGAGTGGATGGTATGGCTTTTGGTGTTTGTGATTCTTGGCCTGGTTGTAAACAAGAAATAATGTCTATATACTAATCCAGTGAATGTAAGAAATTACATTCAAATTGAAGTAAATAATTATTGTTAAAAAGTATAGTAGAGGCGCTTTGATGAGGTCAGTAACCTACAACATAATTATATTTTCCATCGTATGAAAAATGAATATTATCTACCTACTCATACAATGATTTTATAGGACTCGATAATTCAGACAATTATGGAACAATTATTAACCGTACATTTTTAACCATTTTAGATTTGGGTACTTTCCAATTTTATATAATTACTTCGATCTAAATACATACAAATATTAATTTTAAAATTTGCATCAAAATTAAGGCTTTCATCGGAAGGAAATATCCAAACCACCAATTTACTGATAGACATTTTACATGACATTTATTACGGCATTGCGTGACGATGTTTCATAATAGGTAGACAAATTGTGAGACAAATATACGGGGTTCATTTGTAGGATTGATTATATTGTTTACTATTTTACGTAGAATAAATATGAATGAGCAATTTTTATGTGTATGGCCCCCATTGTAAGAAAAAATGCGTAAAAGAAAAACACCCTCTTATACATGTTCATAGGTGATATATTTTTATATTTAAGCTTCTATTCCTATACCTCTATATAAATATTATAATAATGTGTCACACTAGTGCATGTCAATATTTTTACATGAAGTATTTGATTCGTGAGATTTGTTTCTTGTTAGATGCTTTGACATTCATTCCCTGAAAATGACCTGAAACAATCTTAAAAATAGGTATTTAATTTTATAAAAAGAAGTAAAATGTTATTTATATTTTCACAAGCAATTTCTATTGTGTTCTATTCTTGCATAGCGCTAGCTACAAAAATTATCGATTATTGTAATCTCGCGTGCCTTATAAAACTAAATATACATGGTGGGAAGTTTATAGGTTCATTATCTATTAAATAATCGACCTACAAAATTCGCTGTTTCCTTTATACACTTATTTCTATTGTGGTTAATAGGGTACTATAGCACAATATTTCGTTAGGTTGAATTTTATGGACATATTAAGTTTTTGTGACCCTATAAGCTTACTCCAGTTTTCTATTAAGTCAGACATTAGTTATTAGGTATTTTTTTAACACATAATACATTAAAATTTTGTTTTATATGTGAAATTGAAAAATAAGAATCTAATGACAAACAGAAATAAAAAAAGCTGAAGAATCATTGCTTTAATAAGGCTTTAACTATTTTAAGTTTAGAAAAATTTCTACAGTATACAGTATATGCAATATGCATTCAATAATTTCCTTACCTTATTGCATTTTCCTTATTTAACAATACAATTTAAATCTTTCCGCTCTCTATTCACGTCATAGTTGTAAGCTCAACAAAGCTTCTTAAATGGTCTTACCTTGAAGTTCCGAGCTAATATTTGACGAGTTGGCGAACAAAGCGCCTTTTATTTGATAGAAATAGAAACAATAAAGCCACAATTTATCTTTGGCGCCAGGAATCGGATGTTGTATGCGGAACGGATGGACAAACGTACCCGTCGCAGTGTGAGCTGGACTCGATGGCGTGTCACGATCAGAGCGCCCTGCGGCTGGCTTATAACGGAGGTTGCGGTGAGTTCTTGCTTCTAATTAATTTATATAATGAGAGTCTAAATTGACCAGACTATAATGAGAATAACCGCATTATAGTCCGGTCAATTTAGATATTTGACTACAAAAATTCGCCCCCAGCGCAAAGTTGTTCAAAACTCAATCGTAAATGAAATCTTAAAGTTTTGTTTAACGATCCGATATCTGGAGGAATAGCTACTTGTGCTCAAAGAGCTCAAAACGCTTTTCTCAGGATTTACAGTAAAACGGTAAGTTGTCATAAATGAGTTCATACAAAAATTGAAGATCAGATTATTATCTACAAAAAAATTCTAAGTATTGTTTCCTAAGAGCCACTGTTTCTGAGATTTAAAGATTCATACAGTGGGAAGAATTCTATTTGTCATAATATGCATACGTTTCCATGCCATCTTTGAAGGCGTTTTTAGACTGTTTTGTTCTCTTGCATGTGAAAATTGTAGAGGCCCGTCGTGCTCCAATGATGAATCTACGAAGTCTTAATTAATTATTTTTGGTGTCTTTTCTAATTTGATCAAGCTATTACGTGACATTTACATAAAAGAAGCGCATGCTCCAAGCATTGAGCTTAACTCATTTATTTATTTATTTATTTATTTATTTATTTCACGACGACGATGATACATCCTGTCTTGGCAATGACTGATTTTTTTACTTTTGTTTCACCATAATCCAATTTGCGCCCTAATTGTTCAGTTATACACAATACTGAGGAATATGTAGTAATTGAAATCAGTATCGGCCTATGTATTCCCAACTCTGAATACGTTGATGCAAGTCTATTCAAATTTTAATACTATCGTCTGTAGATACTAATGGACGACATGTATAAATTATTACCGTAAGGTGATCTATATTAAATTTCAATCTGGATGACGGTAATGTTGTTATAAATTAATAATTCAATAATACGCGTTGTATGCCTTCAAGAATTGTTTACGTATTTTGTTATGAATCAATGCAACATGTATATTGGAATATGCTGAGTATATTTTTGAACATGATTATTGAAAAAAATTCGTGCTATGCTTGTATGAATTTTGAGAAATACTGTAACATACAAATTACACAAATTTTACCTGAGGAAGCTTGATTAAGCTTAGGTAACTAAATTATTATCTCATAAATACCATAAGTTCTTTTTACAAAAAAAATACAACTTTATTAGTAAACACGACTTATCCGTAGTCGTATTATGTTGAAAGAAGATAAACAAAACCATCGTTTCAGTAGCGTAAGTTCAAAAGAAAAGTATGAAATTATTTCCTTTACATAAAACTATCCCCGTCTATTACGTTCAAAGGCTATCACGTCCGAGCATTGTAATGATGTAATCTTAGATAAGCAATTCAGCTATTCACGTCAAACTAGAGCCAATAATGTACGCTCGGTTACACTTCGACTGTATAGAACGCCGGTAAATCCTAATAATAATAATACATGGGCCATAATGCTATTGCTGATGGAAATTATGCCCGTACTATTGAAATGTATTGATTTATTGTTTGGCTTACCTTCCATGTTGATTCATACAACGTTTGATATGAATTGACAGTCCCTACCCTTACGTTTACCTTAATAATTAATTTACTCATTGGCAAGAAAGGTAAATATGTAATACAATTTTATTTTCTAAGGTAAAATTCTGGAATGTTCTTTCCTATGTTTTCAATTTATGTTTAAAGAAGTCAACGATGTCTTATGTATTGAAAATAATTGTCAATTATACTGAAATTAAAGCCAACGTATAATTACTTTATGGTAGGAAGTGTAGGCCTTTTTTAATATAATACAATAGGTAGTTCATACATGAGTGGGTACTAGAAATCATTTTAAGAGCACAATACAGCTTTGCGTCTGGTATATCGTCGTTAATCGCTAATTGTTGGAAAAAATGGCTCGGAAAAACTCAATGGCGTAATTAATTAAGGCCTTACTTTTATTTCTTTTACGCTGGGAATTATTTAAAGAGAAAACATGAAGTATTTTTTTCTTTTATTTTGATATTTAGTCAGCAATTACCTATTCATTTGAAACGTTTTTAAGATAATGACATATTTTGTTACCGCATTTTAATTGTTGAAAAATAATACTTATTAAAACTCAATTAATATACTAACTTAATATACTCTACACGTTCATTACAAGCAAAGAAAATGAAACAACCGAAGCATTTAGAAACTACATGAAATTAAAGTGTCGTTACATGTATCAATTAGGATAATTTTCCGTAATTATTTATCAATTAAAGCCATTTAACGTTTTCAATATGGTAAATTATATACTGTGTTCTAAATTTTAGTGTAACTATTTCTTTGTAAGGTTTTTCATTATCCATAGAAATATTTATATTTAAATAAAAGCGTAACCATAAAAGGTATTGTTTTGAATAAAACAATATCGTGAGCATCCAACCTAATGTTGAAGTTATCTGGGTCCTCAGACGGAATTTAGAAACTTTTTAATTACCCGAAATACTTCTGAAATCGTTTTCCTCTTCAGAGATGCAAAAAAAGTAATTTTTAATTCTTGGCAATATTTTTTGCGGCGCGGTAATCGACCGCTTTCACAAGGATTCATTTTGCACGAAAGTAGCAAACAATCGTTATTAAATTTTCACGGTCTCTTCCCTCATTCCTCATTCCGGAAAACAGAAAATCTAAACATGTCTGGGGTAAGAATGGAAACAATATAACGAGGAAAACGCTGTTACATCCCGCTTTTTATAGTAATTGTGTAGTGTTGCTTATGGAACGTTTTTTTTTTCTCTTTTAATAGCGCTTTGTGAGGGGGTTCAGTGCTCTTTTGGGGCGCATTGCATAGCAGGGGAGTGTGTTTGTCCAACTGATTGCACGGGGGCCCCTCACGAACCCGTATGTGGGAGCACCATGCAGACTTATTCCAATGAATGTGAACTGCAAAAAGCTGCGTGTGGAGTACCACCACCTACAAAACTGCATGTTATCTTCTATGGGGATTGCAAAGATCGACTCGCTGTGGTACCACCAATAGCTATGAGTAAGTAACTTTTAAAACACTGACCTACTTATCGCAATAACTAATATCTAAATTACTAACAACATAACTAATTCCTTCCTCGCATAGCAAAAACTTTACGTAAACACAATATTTACTGTCGGATCGCCATCAACCTCGGTTGTTAGCAGTAATTCCAATAAAGCGATCCGCCCGCCGTCCTAGATCAATTAACTAACTTTCCGCTTTATCGCTTGACTAACACGCAAATATTTGCATTATATGGCTAGCTACGACCGCTATGACTACGACTGAAGCTGAACAAGACTCGACGGATTCTCTGGGAGCGACGGAGCTGGGTGGCACGACTAGTTCGACAGCTTGCAGAGACATCCGTTGTGATTTCGATGCCAGCTGCGAGATTGGTCTCGATGGCTATCCGCGTTGTTCCTGCCTTTTCGAATGTCCGACTGAGGATGAATATTTTCCGGTCTGTGCCTCCGATTTTCGGCTTTATCCAAGTTTGTGTGCGATGCGGAAAGAGGGCTGCCAGAAACAGTTAGAACTAAGATTGCGACCGTTGGATTTATGCAAAGGTTTGGTTTGTTTATTGCTACGTTATATTTATTTTTAACTGATATTATTAACTATACTAATACGATACTAACACAAAACTTTATGAATATTATTTGATAGCAACGTTTACAGAAATAACATTAAAAATATATACGTGAAATTACATTTTTATTATAGTAGAATTCTATATCTATGCTTTATATAAATATAATCATTTATAAATATATGCTGTACAACTTCTAAATATAGGTATGGAAGTTCGACCATGCGGGAACAACAAGGCGATGGTTGACTTGTCCACGGGTCTGGAAATAGACTGCGGCAACGGACCTCACCGGCAGGACTGTCCCGCGGGAAGCTACTGTCACATCACGCTCACTGCTGCAAGGTGCTGTCCGAAAAGTGAGTTACTTGTTCCATAACTCCACGATTCAAGTAATTTTGGAGGTAAGAAATCTTTGTCTTTCAAGTGAATATTACTAGAATGCAACATTTATGATTATGCTTAAAATAAGGCGAAATTCTCACGGTGTAAATTAAATATTCTAAAACATTAACATTTGCGCATTTTAAATAACGACACAAAAAGCGTATTCTCATGGGCACAGCAGAATATTTCGGACGTTGTACTGAATACGTGATGATTTCATACAAAAATATGAAACATTTTTAAATGTGAATGAATAATTACGGCTCCGTCATTCCATTTACATATTCATAAAACACTAAATTTGTCGAGCTTACAACTACTTTGTGTTGAACAACGTTGCAAGATACTGCGACCGTCGAGTAAATTGGATAAAATCACGCACGCCGTAACAACTTTGAGTCACTTATTCTGGTGTTATAAAATGCACTTTAGTAAATGTCGCGTGGAGGGCGTCTTTATTCATAGCTTGCATTTGTATGCAGATGACGTTAAGCAGGGGGAAGATAAGAAGAACTTGCATTGTTCGGAGAGTTCGTTCGGTTGTTGTTCTGATGGCACGACGGCGGCGTCGGGCTCGAATGAGGAGGGGTGTCCGGTGAGCTCGAGCTGCGGTTGCAATAGGCTGGGGTCGGTGACAGATCGCTGCGATGATAGCGGTCAGTGTGCGTGTCGGCCGGGGGTGGGCGGCCTCAAGTGCGATAGATGCGAACCCGGCTACTGGGGACTGCCGCGGATAGGCTCTGGGCACTCTGGATGCATTCGTAAGTACATTACATATATTTAAACTTAGAATAGCACTAGCTCCTCTACTATCTTTCTATAATATAAATGAGATCTATCAAACAGCTTGATCTTAAAAAGATAGGTATGATTTGGCATTTTTTCTATGTTTTTGCATTGGCATTGGCATTTGTTTACCTTGAATTCAGTTTCGATCGTAAAAAAACATTTAGAGGTGGGTGATATTTCTACTACATACGATTATTATCTCTACTAGCATGCGGCTGTTCAGCGTTTGGTTCCGTTCGAGAAGATTGTGAGCAAATGACAGGGCGGTGCGTTTGCCGGCCCGG